>RJWM01020609.1:0-36671 GCA_004363535.1 Dasyprocta punctata | reverse complement strand
TAATATACATTCCCACCAATAGTGTAGAAAGCTATTCTTTTTCTCCACATTCTCAATTGTTTTTATTATTGTTTATGTTCTTGATGATAGCTATTCTGACTGGAGGGAGATAAATCTCGTTGTAGTTTTGATTTCCACTTCCCTAATGGCTTAAGATGCTGAGTGTTTATTTTAATATACTTTAAAGTCATCTGTCCTTTTTCTTGTGAGTAAAGTCTGATAAATGCATCTTCCCTTTTATTAATTGGACTATGGGAATTTTTCAGTGTCAAGATTTTGAGTCCTTTTTATATACTAGGTATTAATCCTTTTCAGAAGAGTACCTGGTAAAGTTCATTTTCATTTGTAGTCTGTCACTTCACTCCATTTATTGTTTACTTCAAAGTATGAAAGGTTTTTAATTTGACCGAATCCAATTTGATGATTCTTGCCTTAAATTCCTGAGCTTTTGAAATCCTATTCAGGATGTGTGCTTGTGATTTATGACTTTGAGTGTTTCCTCTATATTTTATATTAGCAGTTTCAAAGTTTCAGGTCTTGTACCTAGGTTTTTGATCCATTTTGAATCAACTTTTGTACAGGAGTAGGGGCGGGGATTTAATTTCTCTTTTCTATTTATCAATATCCAGTTTTCCTAGCACTATTTGTTAACAAAGCTGACTTTTCTGCACAAGAAGTTTTTGGTCCCTTTGTCAAGAATTAAATTACTGTAGTTACGTGGATTTGTTTCTGTGATCTCTGTCTGATATTTTGCCTTTTGTTTTTACAGCAGTGTCATAGTATTTTGTTACTCTGGCTTTGCAGAATATTTTGAAATGGAGTAATGTTATGCCTCCAATTTTCTCATTTTGTTCAGGCTTGCTTTTGCTATTCTGCATCTTTTGTGTTTCTAAATGATATTAGAATTTTTTAATTCTAGTTCTATGAAGAATATTACTGATATTTCCATGGAAATCACACTGAATCTGTATATCACTTTAGGTTGTATAGTTATTTTAGCACTGTAAATTCTGTCTATCCATAAACATAGATCATTCCATTTACCAGTGCCGTATTCAGTTTCTTATTCAGTTGTCTACAATTTTGATTGTATATGATTCACCTCTTTGGTTATGTTGACTCTAAATTTTTTAAAGCTATTATGTATGAAATTGTTTTCCTGACATTTTTTTTCTTCAGCTATATTATCTTGGGTGTGCGGAAAAACTTTCGAAGTGGTTTTTAGTTAGTGAGTTAATTTGTTTTTAGGACTAGTGATTGAGCCCAGGGCCTTTTCACTGAGCTACATTCCTGGGATAGCTAGCTGACTGGCTTTCTTTTTTCCTCTCTCTCTCTCTCTCTCTCTTTCTCTCTCTCTCTTTTCCTTCCTCCCTTCCTTCCTTCCCTCCTTTCTTCCTCCCTTCCTTCCTTCCTCCCTGTCTTTCTGTTTTTTCTTAGTTTCTTTCTTTCTTTCTTTCTTTCTTTCTTTCTTTCTTTCTTTCTTTCTTTCTTTCCTTCTTTCTTTCTTCATTTTGAGACAAGATTTTACCAAGTTACCCAGACTGGACTTAAAGTTACATTCTCTGGTGCCTCGTATGGCATTTTCATTACAGGTGTGCATCACCACACCCGGCTGCTATTGAGATTTTAGTATTGATCTTATATCCTGCTAACTTACTGAATATGTTTATCAGATTCTAAAGTCTTTTGATGTAGTCTTTAGGGTCTCTGTCTTCAGTAAATAAGAATACTTTGAGGAAATCTTTTCTTTTTTGCTCCTTTTTACTTCTTATTCTTGCTTAACTGCTGATATAAAATGTCAAGTACTGTACTGAACAGTGGAGGTGATAGTAGACATCTTTACCATCTTCCTGATTTTAAATGAAATGCTTTTAGGCTTTTCCCATTCAGGATGGGTTTGTGGTAAATAGGCTTTAGTATGTTGAAGCATAAACTTAGTTATTTCAAGGCTTTTATCATAAAGGAATATTGAATTTTGTTGAAGACTTCCATTGTGTCAATTGAGATGATAATGTAATTTTTATCCTTAATTCTACATCCATTATGTATTATGTTAATTGATTTTTGTATGGTAAACTGCCCTTGTATCCCTGGAATGAAACCAAATTGGTCATGTTATATGATCTTTTTATTGTGTTGTTGAACTCAATTTGCAGATATTTGTTAAGAATTTTGTCATCTATGTTTATCAAGGATATTGATCTAAAATTCACTTTTTGTTTCTGTTGCTGTGTCCTTACTCAGTCTTGATTTCAGGGTGACATTGGCCTTGTAGAGTGATATTTGAAGTGCTTCTTCATTTACTATTTTATAGAGCAGTTTGAGAAATATTCATATAAGTTCTTTAAAGATATGATTTGCCAGCATAGTGGCACACGCCTGTAATCCCAGCACTCGGTCTGAGGCAGGAGGATCGCCATGAGTTCAAGACCAACCTAGACTACATAGTGAGTTCAAGGCAAGCCTCAATTACAGAATAAGACCCTGTTCAATTTAAAAAAGAAAGACCCTGTTCACAAATAAATCTGCTTTAAAAAAAAATGAAAACATTAGGGAACCCATGTGTTTCTGGACTTTTATTTGTTTAGGATGTTTTATTGCTCATTTTTGTTGTTGATCTGTTTTATTTTGATAGGTCATAATTTATTGCAATGTAAGCTTTCAAATATAGGCCTTAATAATCCTTTAGCCCTCAGTGATGGCTGTTATTACATTTCTCTATATCTCTAATTGTATTAAATTTTGTCTTCTTTGTTTTTCCTTGCTTTGTTTTGCTCAGGGTTTATAAATCTTTCTTATCTTTTCAAAGAACCAACTTTTGTTTCATCTATCATTTTATTATTTTTTAGTCTTTATTAATTTCAGGTCTGAACTTTATAAATTCTTTCCTTCTGTTGGATCTGGCTTTGATTTGTTCTGGTTTTTCTAAGACCTTAAGATGTGTCATTAGATTATTGACTTAAAATCTCTTTCTTGATGTAGGTTCTTATGGCTGTAAACTTCCGTGTTAGAATTGCCTTTGCTGTAAGCCAGAGAGGCTGGTATTTGTATTTCCATTTTCATTTGAATCTACAAATATTTTTATTTTAACCCTAATTTTTTTCAATGACCCATTGGTCATTTCAGAGTGATTTTTTCAATCTCTGCTTGTGTAATTTCTGTGGTTTCTCTACTGTTGATTTCTAGTTCCATTTCATTATGATCTGATAGGATATGAGAAATTATTCATATATTTTATATTATTAAGCCTTATTCTATATCCTAAGTATAGTTCATTTTGGAAAATGCTTCATAACCTTCTGAAAATAATTTATATTTTTCAGTTTTAGGGTAGCTAAGTCCATCTGATTTGTGGTTTGGCTTAGCATTGTTGTTTCTTTGTCGATATTTTTGTCTGGTTGACCTAAGTATTGGTGAGAGTGGAGTTCTGAAATCAACTATCATTGTGTTGGTGCCTCTGTGATCCTCCGTGTCAAGTAGTGTTTGTTTTATGAAATTGGCCATACTAGTGTACAGCGCATAATCTACACTTATTGTAACATATTGTTGGATGTTTCACTTTACCAACATGTTGTGACCTTCTTTGTCTTTTTCTCATTTTGTCGTCAAAATCTATCAGATACCAGTATAGTTACCCTTGCTTTCAAATTCCAATTGTACCCCATTCTTTTACTTTAAGTTTGTATGTCTTTGTTGGTGAGGCACTTCTCCAGACAATGCAGTTTATCCAAATTTGTCTTTCAATGGGAAAATTAGACCTATTTACAGTTAAAGTTATTATAGAAAGGTATGCACCATTTCTTGTCATTTGGGTGCTTTTCTAATATTTCTTAATTCTCATTTGTTCTATATATTTCTTCTGTGTGTAGGGTTATTGTAAGTATCTTCTTAAATACTGACTTACTGGCCATGAATTCTGTAATTCATGTGTAACTTGATAAGTCCTTATTTCTCCTTTGATTTCACAGGAGACTTTTGCTAGATAATAGTAATCTAGGCTGGTGGTTATTTTCTTTCAGGGCTCGAAATTCCATGCCCTCTTGGCTTTAATGTTTCTGCAGAAAAATCTGCAATGGCTTTGAACTGTTTGCCTTATAAAAGAGTGGATGTTTCTGTCTTGCAGCTACAATATTCTTTCATTGTTCTGTACTCTTTGCATTTTAACTGTAATGCAAAATGGGAAAGTTTTCTTTTTTTATCATGCATGTTTGGTGTTCTAAATGCTTCCAATATCCACATGCACCTATCTCATAAAAGACTTGCAAAATTTTTCTACTATTATTTTACTGAATAGATTTCTTATGTCTTTAGTCTGTATCTTAGTTCCCATGCCACTAAAAATTCATCCATTTGGTCTTTTACCCATGTCTCGGAGTTACTGGATGTTTTGCTCATAATTTCTTTTTTTTTTATTGCTGCCTGAATGTTATAATTTATTAACATTATAGTTCTCTAAGCCCTGAAATTTTATCTTCTGCTTGATCTAGTCCTTTGGTGTATCTTTACACTGAGTTCTTAAAATTTGACTTATTGAACTTTTTATTTCCAAGGTTTCTGTTTAGCTGTTCAGAATCTGTGTACCTCTGTTGAATTACTCCTTAATATCTTGCTCTTCTTTATTAGCTCATTTAGTTGTTCATTTGCATTCTCTTAGGAATCATTAATTATTTAAAAGACAATCATTTAAATTCTTTTTGCAGTACTATAGCTACTTTGATATAGTTTCTTATTGCTACTGAAGAGTTGTAGATCTTTGCAAAATTTATGTTTCTTGTTTTTCCATGTGTTTTATGTTTCTAAGTTGAGAATTCCTTATCTGTTGCAATGAATAGCATTTCCTTCTTTGGAGTAGGTCTTCTTAATAAACGACTTTATTTTGAGGGGTTAGTATTCAGACCAAAGAAAACAAACTTCAGTAACAATGACACATATGCAAACCAGATACCATAGTACAGTGAAACCCATAAAGAACAACTTTTCAACTAACAAGAAAGAATAATAATATTACAGAGTTGAATAAAAAGCTAAAATTTAACAAAAAATAAAAGTAGTAATAATTAATACGAAGAGACTGGTGAAAATGGAAAATAGAAGAAGCACCAAGATTAAAAGAAATAAGTTAAGAAATGAGACAAAAAGAGCAAGTGATAAAAAATTCATTAAGTAATATAAAGTAAATAATATTAGATTAAAAGGACAGTGAAAACAATAAGCAAATATAGATAAAGAAAAAGAATACAGTAAGGAAAAAGGAAAAAAAAAAGGAGCATGAGTTCACAAACTTGCTCCATACCAAGGTGTTTGGACAAGTATCTTCCATCTAGGAGCTGTAGTACTAGGTTCCAAATGTGGCTGAGTGATAGCGAATTTGTTGGATCCCCCCCATTCCCATTTAATAGGCTGGTGCTGGGAATGCAAACACCACTCTACCTTTTCCACTACACTAGCTCAGTGAATTTATGTTTTCTGCCTCAAGGCTCTATCCAGTCCAGAAGATGTTAGCAATGGTTTATTTCCTTCTGTCTATATAAAGCCCCTGTTATCCCCAACTAGCTTCATGTCTTGGGGGTTGTTGAGGCACCCCGCCTGCTCCTGGGTGCCCATCACCCTTTTTGCGCACACATTCATGTGAGAAGCATCCAAGCAGAGGCATATTCCTAAACATCTTGGGAGAGGGAAAAGCAGACAGACCACTGAGTCGGCACTGCTTTGGATTTCTTCTCCAAAGGTAGCCATCCCTGCCCGAGGAGTCATGTTCATACTAAATTCCCAAAATGGATCTGGTTTTTAGTAATTATGGGTTTCTACTGAGGTTAGCACTACCAGTTCATTGTTTATCACTTGAGCTTCTGGGCCTCTGTGGACAAAATTTATGTTTCCAGAGTCATCTTTTTCCACTTTGGGAGACACGATTAGAGCTACCAGATTTTCCATACTTATCTCCATGTTGTCTTTTTATTTCTCCATGCTTTTCACATTTCTCTTGATTCCTTAATTCCTTTCTTGATTCCTTGTTTTCTCCCCTTGGGATATTGTTTCTCATTTTTAATTCTCTTCTCACTCACAGGTTATTTCTGTTCCACAGTGTAACCCAGAACATTGAGGTCTGTTTGTTTTTAAACACTCAATATTGGTAGCATTTTTTTCTGGATTTATCCACTAACCTACATGAAGTGTTTGTCTCGAAGAAAATATGTAGCCCAATATGGAATGAAAAATTTAGCTTCTGGAGTACATAAATAAATCTTAATATCTGTGGTTGATTGCAGAGCAAATCATCTGTACTAGTTACCAAGAGCAACTTAATAGAACTGGCAAGTTGGAAATGTATATTAAAGCTGAATGAATTCCAAGGAAAGTGATGTAATAAGAGGTATATCTGTGAAATTTTCCATACTTCATCTTGTCATACATAGTCTTGTTCATCACAGTTTGGTTCAAGTCTCATAAAGGCTAATGCAACTATTATGGAATGCTTACTTTATGCTGGATACTGTTCTAAGCTTTTCAGCTAGTTTGTTTATTTATTTATTTATTTATTTGGTACCAAGAATAGAACTCAGGACCTTGTGCTTGCCAGACAGGCATTGGTGTTGCTGACCTATATCCCCCAACTTTAGCAAGTTTAAATTAATTAGTTTTCAAAGCAGCATACAGGTGCTATTATAATAATGTCATTTTTTTATCAAAGGCGAAACAGGGATATAAAGGTTAACTATCTTTTGTATGTCTACCTAGGTGTTAGGAGCTGGGATGTAAATACTATCTGACTCTGGAACCTGCTTCTCAACATTGTGCCACTGAGCGGAGCACTGGGTCTTCAGCACACAGTCTAATTTGTTAAGAGTTATAGGGAGCCACCCAGAAACCTCTCCTTGAAAAGAAGAGCAACTATTTCCATTTTGGATAAACTTGGCCCTATCTCCAAGTATTGATATATACAGAGCTGGCTAGGTTATTTCTTTGCCCCTTCAATTGGCTTTAAGCAATGTAAATTTAGCTAGCTGAGGAGCCGATGTGTAAGCTCTGAAGCAAAGACACAGGTCAGTGTTACCTTGTCCAGTGACTCCCCAAATAAGTGGTTGAGCCAGGCAAGATGGAGAGACCTGCTTCACATTGTTGGCTGAGACTGAGCCTCGAGAGAGGCTATGACTTCCCAGGGCAATAAGGATTATACAGCAAAATTGAAGCACCGACCCTAAGTTATTAGATACTACTCAGTTGTTACGCAGATTATGCTCTCTGCATTTCTTGCCCCCTGCATATCACAAAGGCCATCTCAGACCTCCTACCTAGCCCAGCTCATGGTAGTCATGGCAGTCATGAATTTCCCACCACTCTTACTGTCACTCCTCCCCAAGCCACTCCACTTATGGAAAACTAATAAAACCCAGGTTGGGCTCTGGGTTCTTACCTTTGTATTGGTGAACCACCATCTTGGCTGCGTTTAGGACCCCTTGGCTCCCCCTGTCTTAGTGTCTTTATTCTCACATTGGTTGCACTGGAAATTGTAGATTGGTATTAACTCACTAGAATTCCAGTAACTTCTCCATGAGATTGCAAATATAAACCTTCCTGAACTGTGATGAGGATGGGACAGGGTTCTTTATAAAAATGGCAGTCAAGATCATCCATGATTCATTTCTCATTACCTATCCAACCCTCCTTCACCTAATCACTTTGTAAAGTTGGCACCAACTAACCTAGAAATCTGATTGTTTCCTAAATTTGCACTGCATTTTTCTATCTCACTACCACTTGAAAACTGTTAATATAGTTTGGCTTTATTTCTTCTTTTTAGTTTATCAAAATTCTCACAATCATTCTAAGCTAATTATTACCTTCTCTGTGAATACTGTGACAATGAGGGTGGAGTGACTGCTTAATTGACTTTGGGGTCTAAGTCTGGATCCATAAATCTATGTCTCTGGAATTGTCCCCTGCTCTACTTTCCAGTTGCCACCTTAAGTAGACCATGCCTTTCTGTCATGGCAGGTTGTTTTGCCTTGGAGTCAACCACCCACAGGATGAATCTTTCAAAATATGAGTCAAATTAAACCTCTCCTCTTTTAAATTGTAGGGGTCATGTATGTCTCTAGCAATGGGCAAGCTGCTGATGCAAATACTCCCTGATCTAGGCCTATTTATGAAACATAAGTGAATCATTTCTCCTTCTGCTGGAAGCACCCTTGTTATCTCTTTTGCATTCACCTCCTAAGCTATATCAGTTTCCTGAGAAGAACAGTTGTGTGAACACTTTCGCATTTCCCCATAATGACTGACATAAAACATTAAAAAATCATTATTCAAAAACTCTCCTTGTTTGAATTAAATTAAGCGTATTATTCCCTGGATAGCTACACTAAAGCAAATATTCTAAGTTATTAGAGTCATTATAGGAAACAGGCAAAAAGAATATATTTTTAACATGTTTTGATGTCCTAGTTATACAAGGGGTGGTTGTAAACTACATTAAATGTTTAATTTTAAGAATATTTGTTACAGTAAAAAAATGTATCTCCATTAGCCCCTGTTGAAATACTATTTCTTGCTCCTAACATACTTACCAATCCTCTCACTTTCTGAAGCAGTTCTGGAAGTCTTTTTGTGTGTATGTCTTCTCAAGCTTTGAATATCAAAGGATTAAATGGTATTACGCACATGTACCCACTCCCCAAAATTACCTGTCTTGAAAGCATATATTAATAAAATAAAATTTAAGAAGCAGAACCTAAATATATATAACTAAAAATATATGGTGTATGCTTCTGTTGCTTGTCATCCAACAGCAAGTCAGGCTCATTGAAACAATACAGTGTGTACTCCTTCACCTTATTCACTAGATCTGGTGCAGTGGGAATCCTGGCTCTTCTTAAACTTCAAAATGACCATGAATTAATTTAGGTCATCAGGGAAAATGGTACCACATGACTAAAGACATTCACAAGAGGACTTCAGAACTGCTTTGAAAAATGGCAAGGACAGTGGTTATGTGAGGAGGATTATTCTGAGGGGGATTAATGACAATGTGTCTTTTAATACAATGAGTTTTTAATTTAAACACTCTATATTTTTCAATCACACCTTGTATAGTATGTATGTAAGATATATTAAATAAATGACCTCAAATTATCGTACATGGTAAAATATGAGTGATGATAATATTTTCAATTAATTATCAACGATAATATTACTAAAGGCCATGTTGAGCCAGTCAGTAGGCTGAAGGTTACAATGCTATATCATTAATCTAAAATGATTCTGGCAGTCAGACAGGATAATCCAATCAGAAAGAAAACATTATGTGTTTAGTGTTTTGAGATTATTTTTCTCCATTCTTCATAATTAAGTACAGGCAATAAAATGCATTTTTCAAAATAGACGTGTCACAGTATACCCTTAAAAATAGCATAATAAATGCTCATCTCTTTGATAATATATTTGTGTTTTACATACTCTGCACTGCAGACTAATACATCTCGGTCGCAAATGTGTCAAGACAACAATGACATTTTCCTCACTTTGCATTTGAATTCTAGCAACATTTCATTCCATAGCATTTGATAATTTTCCTTAATGGTTCTCAGCCTTGCATTTTTTTTTCTTTTTGGTATTTGAAAGATATAATCAGAGCATCCTGTTCGATCTGTTTTCTTGTATTCAATCTATTTATCTCTCTATCTCTGTCTCTGTCGTCTCTGTCTCTGTCTCTCTCTCTCTGTATACCTTTCCTCTCCACTATCTCAATGTAAAAATCTGTGAACTTTTATAATTCAGTTTTCATTCAATTATATTAAAATATATCATTTGCCTGGTTTAATATTCAATGAGCGTGAAAATGTCTAACTCAACAAACCTTAGAAATATTTCCTGTTATCGTGACATTGGAACCACTTATGCTAGCATTTACAGAAACTAATTACTTTACCATTAAAAAAAGAAGTCCCAAGGGTAATAAAATACTTTGTGACTGAACCCTTTAACAGTAAAAGTGTCTGATTCTGTACTCTGCGAGCCTTGTATAAACCAGGTGCAATAGTCAAGGAGAGTTTGAGTTTAAGCTCCACAAAAGAGACTCCATGAATTTTCTCTAAAAAGCATTGACTGCTGTGTAAAAGCATACATTTGGATCACTTTGAAGTATTAGCCAATCAGTCCAAGCAAGTTTAGTTTTCTTAACCAGATTTAATAAGATTTATACCTAAAATATTTTCATGCAACACAATTCACCAACAAATTCTATAATTTACTTTTGCTCTTCTCTGGCATGAGTTGCCAATCTAACCTCTTTAAAATGGATTTTGTACAGGAGAAGTTGGTGTCTAATATCTTTGGCTTTAAGATGCAGTAGGCAAAACCCTGAGAGCATAATTGTAAAACTTCTAAATAAGGACCAGTACATACACTCCATGAGGGAAAAGACCTCAAGCTGCCTGGAAACCTGCAAATTTTCCCAAATCCTATATTCATCATTAAGCATATTCCCACTTTGACTCTGATATAAACCCTTCACTGGGCTCTTAACCTGGAATTTGTTCCCCATGGTTTATAAACTTGATAGCTATAACTGATTATAGACATTCTTTCTAAACTGTCCTTGCTGTTTTAAAGGATCTTTATAATAGCAATGAATTCTCCTGCACTTTGACTGTGGACCCAATTCATGGTATTTAAAAATCAAAATGATTTTATTTTAAATTTTAAAATAAAGACTAGGATTATGTTCAGTGGATATGTTTAATACTATAATGTTTTCATTTACAGTTCTGAAAAGAGATTTAAAATCAATTCTAACAGTTGATGGATATATGTCATTCTGCCTGGAACTAAAAGATTTCATTCTGTTTTGTCTCACCAAGCAAGATAAAGATTCAACTGCTTTGATTTTAATGATATTTATGTTGTGCACATGTATTTTATGCATACACATATGCATGAGCACACACTAGATGGAGATTATTAAATTAATAATTTGCATATTTCCCTCTATAAATTGCCAACAGAATTATTTGAAAACATTCCTTAAATTGTACTAAGGATTCAGTTTAGTAAGAACATTAAAATAAATAGCGCTTTGTCAATATACTCTAAATGAGGTTTAGAAACATTCATGAAAGTCCTTGATTAACTTAGGCACTGCTCCCACTCAATATAAACATGGCCTGTGGCTGTGTACATTTTATAGATCATTTGCACTACTCAATAACATCTAAAGAATATTAATCAGGCTAAAATAAGAGATAGTAGGCTGAAGAAATTCAATATGAACATGTAGCAACATGAACTTTCTGACCTCTTTTTGTTGAACAGTGTTAAATCTATTACTTAGAGCCAGGAAACAAATATACAGGAAGGATTTGCTAAGGATGATCGGATTTTATAACAATCAGTGACAATGATGGGATCTTGTTGTGAATCTGAGAGTTGACTTTAAATTAAGACAAAATACTCTAGATTATGCATTAGATAAAGCTGCACCTATTATTAATTTTAATTAGATTCTTTGCTGCCTTATGTTCTTTGATCTGAGCTAAGTAATTAAGCCCATTTTACTTTCTAATTGGATTATAGTGCATGTCTTGCTAAATCCAAAGATAAGAAAATGTGCAGGTCCTAAATATATATTGCTGTGTCGTGGGTGTCCTATCCACAGAATTATGCTCTGGGGATGAAGAATAACAACATATTAAAATTTATTGGATTGATTAAAATTAAAAAGTGATTTTTGCAAGTGTATTATAAGACTCGATTTCTTACATTTATGTATTGTGTCCACTGACACATTACATTTCAAAGTGCAGGCATTTGTAATCTGGAAAAAGAAATTTTGTAGTGGAGGGAATTTGGATAACACTGATGTGTAAGGAAAGACCAAGGGGTTCTGAAGATAAAGTCCACGTAAGAAGAGAGGGGTTTCTATGTCAGGGCTGATTCAGAATATGAATGTTGAAGCAGGTGTTTAATTTGATGTTTCAGTTTCATCTTTAACCATTTTCCAGACTGTTGAAAACTTCTGACTATTGTGCTGAAGGTGACTTTTGGAACTGAAACAGGGATACTAGCAAAATTTGAGCACTTACTCTATTCCAGTCAGTGTAGTAAGCAATTTATATGAATCACCTAATTTGACCTTAATATCAACCCTCTAGAGCAGATATTTTACATAAGTACATTTTACAGAAAAGAAAATTAAAATGTAAAGATGTAATGTGGCTCTATCCAGTTAGTATGTGTTAGAGTTGGTGCCCAGGCTCATATCTATATGACTTTGAATGTTATTTTTTCACTGTTAGTACTCTCTGCACCAATTTTAATTTAGTGACAAGTGTTAGGAACCACTTGAAGATTCCATTTTCTCCTCTATAAAGTGGAGCCTCCAGTGTCTACTACTCTTAGTAGTAGTAACTACATTTGAATCAGTCTGATTTTTTTAAAGAAATGATTACTGTAACATTATGAAGTGCAACAGGCTAGTGAATATATTTCTTCTTAAACCACAGTTAAGTGGAAAAATTGTCTACTTGAATTTAGTAGCATTTCTTCAATGCACTGATAGCTTTCTAATAGGCATCCCAGTTCCCTTTGTCAACTTGTCAGCCAGAGAGACCTGATTTAAGTGTCACTCAAGTCACAGCGGTCCTGTGCCTAACACATGCCATGGTTTCCCACATCATGTAAGGTATAATTCAAAGTTTTCTGCACAGTTGACAGGGCTCTCTAATCTAGCACAACCTGTCTGACTCTTTCCTGTCACTTACCTGACCCCCAACACACAAATTCAGCCTAGCAGGACCCTTGGGAGTCTCCTCAAATGCTGACAAATGTTCTTGGTCTCAGGGTCCTTGTGTTTATGATTCCTTCTTTGCCATTTGAACACACCTTTTTCCTCCGCATAATTATACTTTTACCTCAAATCTGGACTCTCCTGAATATATTTCTTGATCATCCTAACAAAATAGTATAAACTAGCACAACTATTCCACCAACAAAATCTTTTTCACTGTCTGCCTTTTATTACTTTTATTACTTTTTTTTAACTCATGACCTTACACCTACCAGGCCAGTGCTTAAGCCACTGAGCTAAATCCCCAGCCCTTCACTGTCTGCCTTTTAACCTGCTTGATTTTTCTTCTTCATAAGATTATTATATGTTCTTTTGTCTAAATAGCTATAATTGGTATGATTGTCTTATTCCTACTAAAATAGCCTCTATGAGAGAGCAAAGGAAAAGGACTTGGTTTGTCATATTCTCTGAAATATTCCCAGAATAATAACTAATGCCTGACATGTTCTATGACTCTATCATGAAAAGAATGAATGAATGATGAATGAATGAGTGAATAGTTGTATTAGTGCCCATTATGTTAAAGATACGATTCTCATAAAATAATTTTGCTTTTGTATAGGTATTTTCTCAGCACCTTCCTGAACTTTACTATATGACATAAAATCTATAAATACTGGATTATGACACCACTAATAAATAATTTAAAATAAATCTGAGAAAAAGATTTTGCTAATGAAGAAGCTCAAAGTAAAGGCTGCTTGAGGAATCTGGTTATTCTTAAAAGCTTCATTTTTCTAATCTCACAGTTAGACATGTTTAGAAATCAACTCCTGATTATACTCCCATTTTAGAGTTTGAATGCATGCTTCTGAGCATATGATATGCCTGAAAAATAATTATCAGCAATTTCAGTTTTTATGCTGGCTTCAGTGTGTCCTGACACTCCAGAATCTGAATGATCTGAAGCAATGAGGTCTGGTTTAATCCTACACTCCTGTTAGCAGCTACTCCTTTCTCCTTTTGTCACCCTTCCCAATGTCATTTCACCAAACAGACCTTTGGATGTTTCTCAAGTCCTTGAACTCAAAAACTTCTGTTTCTTTATCTAGCCTATGATTTTTGTATGCTTTTCAACCTTCACTGTGATCACTCATCTACTTCTGTAGTCATAACTTTATTTTAACTTCAAAATTTTGAGAGATGTTTTAATTTAACAAGTACAAAGTATAATGAACAAAGCTATTGAGTACACAAAGAAATCACTAAATATATTTAATGCCAGTAGCCACATACATTTAACATCTGCTGATATTTATTTTATTGCTACTTAGGTTTATGCATCCCACCCAAGATGTAGATGGCATATTTTAGCATTTCTGCAATGCACAGCCTGCTGTGGTTTCCTGGATGTGAGAAATGAGATTTCAGTTAAACTTTAAACACAAGAACAACAACTTTTCTTAATATCAGAAAATTCTACCCTAGGTCACTAAAAACAGTTGTCATTTTTTAGGTTTTTTAAAATTGGAAAATAAAATTGTCATCACATATTAAGTACAACATGTTGTTTTAAAGTGTATATATGTTGTAGACTAACAAGGTCTAGCTAATTAATATAGGTATTACATCAGATAGCAACCATCTTCATAGCAAGTGATTTTACATGCAAACTCCACCTTTTTCAAGAATATAACGTATTTTTGACTGAGTCACCATGTTGTACAACTGATCTCTGAAACCTATTCCTCCTTTCAACCTGACATTTGGGGATTCTTTGACTAATATCTTTCCAATGTTCCCCTGTTCCCAATCAAAAAAGCCTCTTAAACCATCACTTTATATTCAATTTCTATAAGATCAAATTATTCAGATTCCAAAATGATACTTACGTTTTTGTGCCTGATTTGTTTCTCTTAACGTAATATCCTCCAGGTTCATCCACGCTGTTGCAAATGACAGGATTTGCAATAGCCCTCTATTAAACTTCAGTGAAAAAGTAGTATAAAACACTGTAAAGTATAAAGTAATCTAGTACATGAACTATGACATGATTTGGGTATATAGTTAAAAGTATATATATGATTCTAAAATGGTGAAGATGAGTTGTTCATTATTTTTCAACTTTAAAATACCAGTATTACTTTGTCACATGAATTTATAAAAGTGAACAAAAGACTTTTTAAGATGTGTGTCTGGCTGTCACCTCAAAGCCTCAGCCAGTCATAGCAGGGTCTTTTTTAGAGGTAGCTGGATCTAGTACATGTGACCCTAGAATTAAGGGTGTGTGATTACTAAATCAGTACAGTGATTGGTTTGGCACCTGTCCTAAATTCAGTAGCCTGGATAGAATATAAAAAGAGCAGAAAGAAGCTGCTAAGGTCTCTTGGACTTGCTTCTTAATTACTTTGTTCTTTTGCTACCTTCTGCCTGCCATGAACTGTTTCTCCTCTGTGATGCCTGTCTACCATGCCACCCTGCCTTGGGCTGAAACTTCTACAAACTGTGAGCCAAAATAAATCTTCCCTCCTTTAACTTTGGGTGTTGAATATTTTGACTCAGTAATAAGAAAAGTGACTAACACAACATGATAAAGACTATACAAAGATAAGTATAAAATTAAAAGATAAGGAATACTTTTAACACTGGACAAGATTGAAATAAATTTTTGAAAAATTAGATTTTAAGGAAAGAAGATACATGTCTCAGTAGTAGAGCACTTACCTAGCATGCCCAACATCCTGAGTTCAACCTCAGTAACACCCCCAAGAAAGATTTTACAAAGTAAAATGCAAAGCTGGAAGGTTGCTATAGCATATGAAGTAAAAATAATTTATGCTTTTTTTATTTAACACCTGTCTGTGGCTTCTAATTGCATTCTTTTTTGTTTTGTCAACTTTGAGCAATAGTTTTGGGAGCTACAAAGAAGCACAGGAAAGTAATTAAATGGTTCCACAATTAAAATATTTAATATATGACATCAAAACTATCTCATCATTCTTAAAATAAGGCACCCCACATACTCATCACACATAATGGACTGGGAAATGGGGGTGTCTGTGCTTCCAGGCTGATAAGTTTTGCACCATATTGAGTTTGGTTTGCTATTCAGTCTCCTCCATGACCTATTCAATGCTCATCTACTCTTTTGCTAATTTTTATTGCCTTAGCTTTAATGAAGTACATGTTTTTTCTGTTCCATGAAAATCCCATCTGTCTTTAGTTATTTTTTGCTTGTTCCTGAGACAAAAATACCCAACACCCAAAGTTAAGGAAGAAAAGGTTTATTTAGTGCACAGTTTGTGGAGGTTTCAGTCCTTAATCACCTATTCCAAGGCACAGGGGCATGGCAGAGGGGCAACTGTTCGTGGCAAAAGTAACAAGAGCAAAAAATGGAGGAATGAGCCTCTTTTCCACTTCTTATATTGTATTCAGGCTACCCACTTTAGGGCAGGTGTAGCACTCACAATCCCAATTCTAGCACTAGACAATGAACCAATCACAAACTCTAAATTCAGCCACCTCAGAAAAGCCCAGCCCCCATGACCACATGAAACGGGGACATCCAGACACAAACAATAACACCATCCCTTTGCTAAAAATGCATTTAAAGAGCCTTTTCCAAAAACAACAATAACTTTATAATCCATTGTATCTTCATGTTCTGGACTTGATAAAGAGCATGAAGATACTCAATAACAAATTTCAGGTGACCAGGAATGCATCAGGACGTTAACAAGGAGACAATCAGGATCATATCCAGCATTCCTGAATGAAACGTACCTGTAAAAAATGGAAGTTTGTGGCTACCAAATGAATCAAACTATTTCTAAAATAGCAGTGCTCCAGTGTAATTACTTGGCAGATCTATGTTAACTGAATGGTCACACCATTTGAACTAATCTGGAAATGGTGAGTATTTTGATAGTTGTCTTCTCCATTAAAAGATAATTATTTTGCATTAAAGTAAAAATTTAAGTGATTTTATTTTCTTCAGGACAAAGGTTTAATGCATTTTTAGACACGTGTGAATTTTTTTAAAACAACAGCTTGTATTGTTTTCAATTTATAATTACTATTTTTTGAACAGTGAGCATGATCTTTAATGCCAGCAAATTGTACAAGTAACTAAGTAGCAGTGTTAGTAGGGAGACACTAAAATAAATCCAAACAAACATATTTCTGATTCAAAAAGTGAGAAAAAGGAATACAGCCTTTCAATAATAGTTAGAGACTACATCATTTTTCCTAGGAAAAATCCATTTTCCTAATTATTTGACTTGGTTATTTTAACTCTTCCTTCTCATACTCAGAAAAAATAAATAATAATATTTTTAAAAGTTTCCACCAGTGAGTAGAGGTTTTGTCTTACACTGAGAAGGAAATTAGTCATAAAATAAAATATCTACAGCTTGTAGGTGGGTGACAAAATAGTAATATTAGGAGCAAGTCTACATTTAGCAGCCCACATCTTTTTGAGCCAAACATAATGCATATAAAGAAATGTGATTGATTAAAACAAAAATAACAACAACAGAAAAGAACAAAAGAATCCAAGTGGCCTTGCCCCCTTCTGAAGAATACCAGTGGCTACTATTTTTGTTTTTGTTTTTGTTTTTGTTTTTGGTAGGATACCAGTGGCTACTGTTTTTTTTTGTTTGTTTGTTTGTTTGGTTGGTTTTGGTTTTTTTTGGTATGATCAGTTTGAAACCTGCCAACCAAATATAATGATGCTTCTACTGCTCTCAAATACTTTAGCTCCAGTTCTCAGAGAGTTTAAAATGTCACACTATCATGCAGCAACATTTTGGGAATCTGGAGTTTGAATTAGTTATGGGAGATCATGGGTGGCCTTATGTCAGTTCTATGCTATGCAAACTATACTCCATGAGCAACATTAACTTTATGCTTAGTAGTACCACCCTAGAGCTGTTTGAACGGAACAGAACAGCACACAAGGCACCTGATACACATTCAATGCTAACTTTGAACTTTCCCTTCTATTATTTCCCTACTGTGAATAAAACCCAATTTGGCAAAATTTCCTAAACCAGTACAGGTACTATCTCCTCAAATTTCTCTCTAACCAATTTAAATGTTCCACTTCATGTAGCCTATGAGCAAATTTAAGTCCTTAAGGATGCTCTTTGTCCCTAATAGTCTCTGCTGAAACACCCTTCTCTAAATCTCAACTTAATCTTTAGCAGTTTTACCCATCCTTCTACATTTAAGCAGAGTGCACTACTCAAAGAATGTCCTAATTCCTAATAAATATGGGCCTTTGGAGCTGTTTTCTACATTGTGGGACACTAGTTCATGTACTAAGTCACATTGGTAGTAATTTTTTAATTACTAAATCAACTGAGAGAAGTACTTTGTCCTAAAGTTTTCTATAGAAGAAAACTCTAGTTGATGTTCAGAAAAGGTTCTTGGCAACTGTGTGTGAAATATGAGTTAAAAACCTGTTGGGAACTGCATCTAAGATTTTGAGGCTGATCCTAAAGAGCTCCGCAGTGAGAAGAATTTGAAAGTCAGTATCATTTTCTATTTAAATAGGAAAATAAAGTGTTTTGTACCAATTACCCTTTGTTATGAAGTGTCCAGTATAAAAATATTAAGTACAACTTTTGGCTGAATTTACTTTTGCAATTTATTTATCCTATAGGTCTTTTATGTAATATTTGATTACTTTCATATTTAAAAACATAACTCTTACCTTCTTTGGTCTCCTTTACCAAAATCACAAAATCACAAAAAATCTCTCCTTTAGAAAAATCACAAAAATTTACTACATGTCCTTGATGCTATTCATAATTTGACTGACAAAAGACTTTCAGTTATCATTTCTTATAATTGAAAATAATTAAAATGAGAACATATGATATTATTATTACCCTCTTTAAATGTCATTCACATTTTAGACACCACATGGAGAATACATGGTTGATTTTTTCAATGCAACCTCTTTCCAAGTCAGTCCTCATGAGCACATGTCAGAATGCACAATGTGTGACCATTGTTACCCCCAATTGACGTACTTTAAAATCTTGTTGTAGTTTTTCTTCTTCTTCTTCTTCTCTTTCTTTTTGTCCATGAATAAAATGGATCTAAAAAATAGGCACAGGTCAATTGATTCTATTTCCTTTTGCAACTAAGACTATTTCATATCTGATTTTCTTTTTTCGCAGTCATACCTATCTTACTATTGTTCCTGTTGTTAATGTGTGCTCCAAATTTGTGATTAGGGATGATTTAGTTGATTTTCTATTGAAGAAAGTACAGAACTAGTTTTGTGTAATCTCTACAGATAGTTCAACTTCCTAGGTCATTTATCAAATCTTCTTAGCTTGAATGTGGGAGTAATTGAAATTCTGTATTTCTATGACCTGAATTATTCTCTGTGATACCTCCCTATCTCTTTTTATTGTACAATAACTTCTGGTAATTTATGCACATTTTGAATATTTCAATTCAGCTTTATTTAATAGGTGCACCACCAATGTTTTAGAATACTGCTACAAAAATATTTTATGATAAGAAAGTAAGGTTTAATATAAAACATTCATATTATTCATTGATGTGCTCCAATCTGTAAAATGTGGAATTATAGAGAACCTGAAAAGAGAAGCTTCATTTTTACCCATTTCTATTTCTAATAAAAGGAAAAAAAATTCTAGATAAAACACTAAAACACATGTCCTATGGTATTGCATTTTTTTAGTGTTCCCCAAGCATGTTAGGTAAGCATAAGCTTGACGACTCAGTGAAAAATAAAATATAGAAGCATTTACCTCTAGCTTAGCAAATATGTCCTTATATGCTAAGTATTACTTTACTTTACTTTCAGTCATTCACATAAAAGCTACCAAGTTTGAGTTTTGAGGATCTTTTAAATGTTGGATCCTTGAATCCATTTGAATTGAAATCATTACAAGTTAGGACCAACAAAGAACTAAGGAAGTCAGGCCCAGTCACTGGTAGCGTCTACTCATGTATATTCTCTGCCTTGCTCATTTGCTGATTTAGCAGCCAACAAAGTAAACATAAATTTAGACTCTATACTGGGATCCATGTACATCAATTTGAACATGTGTTATTTATCCTAATTCACTCAAAATACGTAATATTTTTTAGAAACATTAAACCTGAATTTATTTCACCAAATATCATATTGTTGGAATCTCCTCTATTCTAGACATTGCCAATATCTGTCTTTGCTTACAAACTCTAAGATAATTACTAGAGCACGATGACTATCTACTTTTTAGCACATCATGGTGTTTTCAGACAGATCGTTTTAAAAGGAAACTCCAGTGATGCAAATTTCACATCTAATGTCTTCCAATAATTCCATTTATCATGAAATGTTTATACATAGGATGTTCTTGTTGATACTGCTCTGTAAGTCCATTCCTTATTGCCACCTCACTTGAAAATTACCAACCAATGTTATTTCTAGTTTCCTATACCTGTGTATTTACTTTTTATTTATTTATTTTTGAGGTAGGGTCTTGCTATGCAGTTCAGGCTGACCTTGGGCTCACTTTGTAGCCCAGGCTGGTCTCAAACTTGCAAGGATCCTCCTGCCTCAGCCTCCCAAGTGCTGGGATTACAGGAGTGTGCCACCATGCTTGGCTACCTGCATATTTACTTTTACCTCCAACTTTTTTTCACCTTTCCTCTTCCTAAACATTTCTCCATGTACCATATTGTCAACTTCCTAGTCAAAAATCAAATCCCCTTATTCCCCTGTGTCCTAGATAAAATTAACTAACTCTCACCTACACTAAAATTATTTGTTGTTGATATCATTCTACTGTATATTTTAACGTATTTTAAATGACTTTCTTGACAGCATAGGTAGTACAAATCAAGTGCAAAATATTGCAGGGATTCCTAAACTTATCATATATGCAAATTAACATTGAATGAAATCAATTTCATTTACCAGACTTCTAATATTTGCCTGCTGTGAGATAAGATATTTTACGAATGTATTATATATGTCAAATTATGGTGTATTATTACTGTCACACAGTGTGGTTTACAAACTCCCTTTTTTATGGATTCCATGAACAGAAATGATGGCACCTAATTTGTGCAAAACATCTGATTTCTCCTTCCTATTGGAAATGTTCAAAACCCCAAGAACTGTTCCTCTTTAAAAAAAGTGCTCTTTATGCTATAGAATTCTCCCCAATGGAAGTCTTACAAATTCTATGCTATTTTTTTCTTCACAATTGAAGATATTTTCCTGACCCTATTCTTTGCAGAAAACTCCTTGTCAACATTGCTTTCTAATTTTCTAATATTGAACCCCTGCTTTTATTTTTACTGTCTCCAGTATAAGTGAAAATCAATGTTAAATGATAACTTCATGAAATATATAATTATTAAACTATTTAACTGACTTATTAAATTAAATGGATAATATTAAATGATGATAACTTCAAAATTTTAGTTCTGACCTTGAAAACTTTACTGATGCTTATGTTTAACTGAGAAAAATGACTTCCAAATTGTTATTACATCCAGGAAATAATATCATTCTGAGTTCCAAAAAAGTGACCTGAACACAGACTTATTATTCAAAAGAATATGCATTAAATTACAATTGACATTGAGTTTTGATAAAATTAATGGAAGTAGAGCTATATTCATAAATTCCAAGAAGCCAAAAGTTTCATAGGCTCATATTTTCACCTACTAATGTATAAAATGAAAAGTAGGAAACGCAGAAAATAGTGATTCCAAATCACATACAAAGTCAGCAAAGTGTCTTGAGGAGATCCTTCATCTCACAGATCCCCTATGTAGGATTTTATTCAGTATCATACAGCCTTTCTGAAAAATAAAACTAGTTATTTGCAAACATATCTAAGAATTTTATCTACTCTACAGTTGACAGAGGCTTGTGATTAACACATTGCAATGACATTTTTTTTCCACCTGAAATTTGGAAAAAAAAATCCCGTTGTCTCTATTTCATACATCTTGAGACTATCTTATAGTTGATATTAGGTTTACTTTTGGTTGTTTTAAGAAAATAAATGTCTATTCCTACCTACCTATGTGTAAACATTATATGTTGAAAAAACTAGATATAACCTTTTTGAAAATAAAGATAACTTGATTCAAGTAACCAGTGCTATTGATTTACTTTTATGCAAATTTGCTTCATGTGAGTTATGCAATTGCTCTTGGCAACTATCTGTAACTGAATTTATATGCTCTGTTAAACATCCAATCATCAAGACAGTTACTAATACCCCTGTTATCAGAAAACTGTATTTCCTCTCCTTACGTTCAGTGTATACTTTAAAACTCACATTTATTCAAACTTGCTCAAGCCTGGTTTTATATTTCTCCTTAGTACTGTACTGATTATTCACCCATGTAACTACACTGAGAATTAGCATCAAAATGGAGATATGAGAATCAACCACAATAAAGATGTTATGAATACTCAAATCTTAAGATCTGAAAGTTTATACTTTAAGAGTCTAGCATATAAATGTCAGAGAAAAGCACTAACCTTTGGATTTATGAAGAAAACTCTCATGCCATCCAGTGGGCAGTTAAGGAAATTATGCTTTTATTTTACTAGGACTACTATGTTTAATGGGTTGCAGGCCATAAAGAGACAGGCATATAAAAATTTCATACATTCATCTTCTCAATACAGGTATGCAGTATAAACAACATATACTTCATTGTACACGTTTGTGTATACTAATATGTGCAACACACACTTATGAGAAGACAGTAAATAATTTAAAATATTGTGCAAAAATTCTAATGGTGCTTATATCTTAGTGGAGATGCCTGTAAAAGATGAATATTTTTTATCTTTTTATAACTGAGTGAAAAAATATCTCAAGTTTGCATGAAAAGTTAGACACAAGGCAAGTTGGTAACAATAAATTTTTCATTTCCATACTTTTAAAATAGAAAAAAATTGGTATATAACATTTGTAGATTTTTCTTGTAAAATTAAACATATCCAGAAAGAAAGATTTCCCACTGAGCATAAACATAAGAGGTTGGAGAGATGCTGTCTTAGTTACTTTTATTGTTGCTAAGACAAAATACCCAACCACAAAAGTTAAAAGATGAAAGATTTATTTTAGTTCACAGTTTATAGAGGTTTTAGTTCATAGCTGACTGGCTCCAAGACAGGGCAGCATGGCAGAGAGAAACAGTTCATGGCAGGCAGAATGCAGCAAAGCAACAAGTAGCAAAGTAGCAAAACAGCTAGTCACCACTGCAACCCTTTTTCTGTTCCTTATATTCTCTCCAAGCTACATGCCCTTAATGCAAGTAGCACTTTACACTCAGGGTAGGCTTTCCTATTATCCACAACCATAACTATGCCAAACCAAACAGTGAACTAATTTAGAAATCACATGCCCTTGACCCCAGCATCACACACTTAATACCAGCATCACACACTCTAGAGCCAGCCAACCCTGAAACAGATGCCTGTGTATTATAGATTCTCAAAAAACTGGTTGTCATCTTATTTACTTTACCTAGCAAGCATTATTGCAAGTCAATAGTGTGCTAGGCACTGGAAACACAGAGATAAAATATATAGTCTGTCTTCTATATTCTCATCATGTACCTAAGTTGATACAGTACTAAAGGAAAGAAAGCACCAGAATGGAAGTCTGCCTCTGTGCATGGATAGTAGAGTCTTAGCTAAGATTATACACTGCACTTGTGTCCTATAACCCAGAGCTATTTGCCAGTTGTAACTATTGTTCTAGGGTTGCAATAGAAGTAGGTTATATATATCATGATGAATGTATTGACCAGGAACAGAAAAACATCATAAAAACAGGAGACAATAACTCAGATTTTCACAATATTTTCCAAGTTGCATTCTGCCTAAATTTATTGTACTAATTGATTTTAAATTGTGCATCAGGAAATTTTATTTACTTATTTATATGTTAATATGTCACTGTGAATTTGACTAATTTTATTTTGGAGGCTACCTTTTCTATTTTTACATTTTTATTTTAGATAATGACTGTTAATATATCAAGGGACCATAATTTTCTGCAGAACATAACCTACCACTCAGATATAGATGCATATCATCTTAATGAAGCTGATAATCCTTTTCTCAGGTCTAACTTTTCTGATATCTGACAGAGGTAAGACTCTATAGTGCAGGAGCGATGTTAGGTATAACAGTAGAAACATAGTCCTAAGGCAGGAAAAATGAAAAGGTTAATTATGGGTTATTCTCACTCAGTGATGTGATTTCCTAATCAGACAATAGCACTTTAATTAGGTGAAAAAATGGGAGTTTTAATATGAACCTTTGGGAACATTTTGAAGAACACTAGACTAACTGAGAAGAGTATAGCAGTCTAGAAGTCTTGTGGTTGTAGGTAAGGTAGCACAGAAGAAAAATAGGAAGTTGCGAATGTTCTAGCCTGTTTCTTTAACTTTGTTTAGTAGTATTACTGGCAGTGGCAAACTCAAGTTTATCCTTGGTGAAAAGTCACCTGATTGCTTTGCTACACTTCCTTTGACTATCAATGAGTAACAATAGTTATGCATTGGAAATGTACATTAAGGTATTGCTCATTCTATATAAAACTTTTCCATGCACTGATGACTACAAATCAGGTGTAGCCTAAGCTCTAAATCCCATAAATCAGGATCATCTACATTGGAAATCAACTGAATTTTAGCTTCATTAATATCAAAATTGCCTCTCTCTCCTTTTCCAGATTGGGACTAGGAGAATGAAGCATTGATCCTGGAATATCATTGTGATTCTGAATGTTGGAATATTTATTCTCAGGTCACAGGGTCCAAAATGTGAGTATACCCTGACTGTACCCTCCCAAATAGAGATAATTATTATCTTAATACTGTACTGTTCGCTTTCTTTTGTAGTTTTAGCACCTAAGATTGTATTCTTAAATGTTAAATCTATTTTTCTGCATTTTAAATTAATAAAAATTGGTTTAATCTCCTGGTTTTATTTTTTAAATCTTGGTTCTTTTCCATATTATGTTTCTGTGATTCATTCCTGTTGTTATATATAGAGAGTAGGAAGACTAATTAGTTAATACATGTTATTACTTCATGGGACAGCTTTGTAAATAGAAACTCAATATTGAAAACAAGACTGTGGTTACCCTTGGCAACAAGATGGAAAGATGCTGGTCTTCTTTCCTTTCACATTAATCTTCCAAATCAGAGTTTAGTCTACTACCTAGTAGCTGGCTTATGCAGTCCAAATGTCTTTTTTCCTTTTTTGTTATCCTTTGAGGATGAAGGCCATA
Organism: Dasyprocta punctata; assembly: GCA_004363535.1. Lineage (NCBI taxonomy): Eukaryota > Metazoa > Chordata > Mammalia > Rodentia > Dasyproctidae > Dasyprocta > Dasyprocta punctata. The sequence goes on along the minus strand of RJWM01020609.1, from coordinate 11,579 downwards.
TATTCCAGGACTTGAACTGCCAGCTGGCTTTCAGCTTAACTCACTGGCAAGAATGAACACCATGGAAGATAAGCTTAGAAACAAACTTTGAAGTAGGTCGTATTGCTCTGGAGGGCAAATATCAAAGCTGACTACATTGGCAACCCAAAGCTATAAAATTTCACAAAGATTCCCACAGAAGTGTGACTCTCTTCCACATGATATCTATTATCTACACTTTTTGTCTGAAAGGAAAAAGGTCAACAATAAATATCATATAAATGTATCTTAATATTTCTAAAAGGATGAAGTTAAAACTCAGATATTTAATATGTTTTCTCTCATAAACCCCCAGGTGTATATAGCTTTGATATAATATGTAAATGATTTATGAACGTAAGCCAAGTAAAAGATTTACTCTCATGAAAAAACCCATTCTGCGATATTTTACCCCAGTGCAATAAGGTTGTACTACAGGCTTTTTGAGCATTTTATTTTTTTAAGAAAAAGAGGCGCAAACTTTAGCGTACATTTCGGTAATTGCTACCCAAACCTAATAGCCTGATTGAACCCAATCTAGAGGGACTAAATTTAGTGGAGAAAATTAAAAATTTGAGCACATTCTCACAGAGTTAATAAGTAGTTGTGTTACATCTAATTGTAATTTTCACATCAGATATTATTGTCTAACATCATACTGACTTCATATGAAACAAATGTATTATCCCAGTGGAGCAGATATACATTGCAGAGGGTAATTAGATGGACTATTTCAGATTCTAAGATTGTCTTTCTACTAATAGAAGAACCACAAATAATGAGAATAAGGTCTCTTTTATTGAAACACACATGAGTTTTAGATCTTTTAATTCAATAAACAAAATTCTCTTTATATATTCTTTACGTATTTTGCCATCAAACATAAGAAAATTCACCTTTATATTCATATTTTGAGAAAACAGCAAGTTCTGGTTTCCTAAGTTGATCTAAAGCCTTACCAGTATCTTCAGGAATCACTAGAGTTGACGTACTTCTCAGCAGAAAAATGTACAAGAGTGTAGAGGGCATAGTGACCTGTTGAAAAACAAAAAAGAAAAATATATTGTCATCAATTCCATAGTAATGCTGAACACAAGAGGTCTTCCTAGGGAGAAATCTGCAGCTGTGATGTAAAACAATGAAGAAAATGATCTAAGAGTTCAGACCCACAAGAGGAAATATCTCTATTTTATAGAAGCGAGGGACTCCATTTTTATCTATAATATTAATGATGTCTGGAAAATGCTCACGTAAGCAAAAGAAGCTGAAAATAATGAAGCTGGCCACAGATGTCCAGAATATGCACCTTCATTTGTTGTGCAGTCACAGCAGAGGAATGGCCTCCCCAGAAAGTGCAATATGTATGATTAGAGCTCTTCTTGATGTTCCAATGACTTTCAAAGCTCAGTAGAAATTCTGTGCTGTATTTCTGGGAAGAAAAATTGAGCACAAATAAGCACATCATTTTTACATTTCCCTATATTTTTCTGGAATATAGGAATCATGATTTTCTTTCTTCTTCCAAATATTACAGGCACCAAAGATAAATCACTTAGAACAATAGAATTCCTCCATTTTTGAAATTACATAAAATTTTGATAGCAACTCTAAATATAGGAAGTGCTAAATTCAACACAGAAAGGCTAAAAATTTTTCTGTGTTGAATTGAATATTTTTCTGCATTTTCATCAGCAGTAGGTGTAGGAATTACTAGGGAAGAAGAATTTTGAAGAGCGTTTTCTAAAACCATTATTAGTATATATTTACAGCACGTGTTTACATCCACTTAGAATGGTACATGTACATAACACAATTCTATTCCTTTCTCATCCTGTTTTCTCCACTCCCTTTTGTTTTTCCAGAATTAGATTCATTTATCTTATAAATTAATTATCATAGATACAGATTAAAAACCAGACTAATAGGACAAAGAACATATAAAACATGAGGATATATGTATATATAGTTTCTTTCTCATATAAGCAAAACCTTGTGGTATTTAAGCTTGCATGTCAGAGTTACTTCACTTAAAATTATGAACTCAAGGTTCATCCATTTTCCTACAAATGACTCAGGTTTTTCCTTTATATGGCAGAAGAATATTCCTTTGTGAATAAATGCCACATATTTTACCCATTCATCTGTTGATGAACATATAGGCTGTTTCCAATATTTAGCTATTATGAATTGTGCTACTATAAAATGGGTATACATACATAACTGTGGTATAATGTTTTAACTCTTTGGGGAAGATACCCAGAAGAGGAATAGTTGTGTCAAATGAAATCTCTACTTCTAGTTATTGAGGAATCTCATATTGATTTCCATAGTGCTTTATCAGTCTATACTCCCACAAACAGTGGAGAAGTATTCCTTTCTACCACTGCCTCACCAACATTTGTTATTGTTTGCTTTCTAGAAGGTATCCATTGTTTCTGGATTATAGAATTTCAGTGTTGTTTAAATTTGAATTTCTTGAACGGCCAGTGACGTTGGACATTTTTTCATATATTTACTGACCATTTGTATTTCTTCATCTAAGAAGTGTTATTCATTTCACATGCTAATTTTTAATTCAGTCTTGAAATTTGGGCCATTTAAGTATTTAGTGCTCTTTAAATATTCTAGATATTAATCTTTTGCCTGAGGAGTAGCTGGAGAAAAATTTTTCCTTCCTATAGGCTGATTCTTTGCTTTATTGGTGGTTTTCTTTGTTGCACAGAAGTTATTTAATTTGATGTGATCACATTTGTTGATTCTTGATATTATTTCTTCTGCGAGTAGGGTTTTGTTCAGAAAGTCTGCCTACATTTATATCTTCAAGAGTTTTACCTATTTTGTCTTCCAGCAGATTAAGTGTCTCTGTACTAACGTGTAGATCTTTGATCAATTTTTATTTTAGTTTAGGGAGTAGTGAGAGATATGGGTCTAGGTTCAACCTTTACAATGTGGATAGCCAGTTTTCACAGCACCATTTGTCTCTTTCCTCCAGTGAAGGCATTTGGGAACTTTGTCAAAGGTAACATAGCTGAGTTGTACCTGGAGTTATTTATGTATCTACAACTCTGACTCATGATCTGTATTCTTGTTTGTTTGTTTGTTTGGTTGGTTGGTTGGTTAGTTGGGTTTTTTTTGATATGGCATGGAAAAGTATCTTTGAGATTAAAGGATTTAGTCTCTCTTCTAGAAAATAGATATCAGAAACAATTGCATTTAGTGATCTGAAAGTAACCTGGAAGCTGATTGTGAAATGTTTCAGCAGATAGTTAAAGCCAGTAAATGCTTGGGGTTATGAATTTATCGTAGAATAAAATAATGATATCTGTGGGTAAAAACATGCAGAACAATTTGAGCATCTGTGATTCTAAAAACATATTTCATTAGGCATAGATTTTTTTCTCAAGTCATTTCTTTTATGCATATTATCTTCATGGTTTACCTATAACTCAGAGTAAATATTCATTAAATAACTTTGGGTAGAAAAAGGAGACTGGGGATGGAGGGAGGGAGGGAGAGGGAGAGATGCACAGAGAGAGAGAAACACAGAAATAAGGCAGAAATCACAGCTAATCATAATGCAGAACATTCTTTGTGACCTCTTGATCCAAAATCATCCCTGATACTTTTCTGCCATTTCTGTTCACATTATGCCAACGTGAGTAATACAGAATTAATTTTGCATCTTCTTTTACTTTTCTTCTTTGTATGAAGCCCTCCAAGATGGAAGATTTAGTAAAGAATAAACTCTTAACTATTTCTGGCAAGGCCTAAACCAGCATCCATTTATAAATTTACAAGAGTGAAGCTCTAGGAACACAGAGGTAAAAACTGAATTGCCAAATCATTGAACCAGAGCATACAGTGAATGGAGGCACAGTTCTTTTTGAATGGAAATGCTGAACTAAAAACAATCACATGATCCTACTTTTATGGAGACTTTTTTTCTGTATCATCCAGTTATAACTCCTAATCAAAAAAGCGTAAAGTTCTCTTATGAGCGCAGTTCCAGAACAAAATCCAACAGCCTGGCACATGACAGTCAGTGAGTCCAGTGATACACTGGTGCCCCTTCCATAAAATAGAACAGTTTTCCAGCAAATAAAGTTTCCAAGCTAAAATTTTCATTCCGATTAACAAAGAAGAACTGACTCTCATGGTCTAGACAGAGATAAACTACTCAAGAGAACAAGATTGTTCATAGGAATTGCATGCACAGTTGGATGAGGAAATCTTTGAACCTATGTTCCTTTGTATGATTTATGCATGATTTAGGCCCTAGAACTGGCTGTTATCTATTCAGCAGATAAAGCTCTCATAGCTACATTTCACGTCCCTATTGTGTGTCAGATTCACTTTAATACTATTTTAAGCTATACATTTTGTATATCTATATAGTTAGCACTCTTTCATATATGTATATGACAATCTGATTCTAATGTAACTATTATAATAGGATTTTTCTTTTTTTTCTAAAAGTATGAATAGACACTATGCAAATCATATGTTTTGCCTTGGATCACAAAACTAGAAAACTCTGGATCCAGATCTGAATTTGGCACTGTTTGCCTAAAGAATCTCTCATTTTTTTTCTGCTCAATCATATTATGTTTGACATACAAAGAACTATATCTTGGTGAACTCTGAAGAATATTACAATGTTCTATTTTGCATCAGCTCAGCACAAGGCAGAATTTTTCTGATATTGGAGACAAAGCATTAACTAAAATTTTCAAGGTGACTTGCTATCATTCTTTGCAGTAACTTCTAATTTCATTCATTCATTTGTTATATTCATTCAGTATGTATTCAGTGCTACTAAATGGCAGGCACTATTCCAGACATCAGGGATGGAACTGCCACAAAGCAAACTTTGTCCTTTTTCATGGAGCTTGCCTTCTGTTTTAAGGAGGTGTATGTTTGTGTGTTGTCCATATATATGAAAGAAGTGTCTTAGGAACGTGCAATGGTAAGGAAGAAGTGGAAGGGGAGGTGAAGAAAATGTTACTGTTAAGCAAGACAAATCAAGAATTGATTAACCAATGTTAACCTTTATGCTAGTTGCTAAACACAGATTTCAAACTGAAAAGAAAAAAGAGTGAAAGAGAAACATGCTATTTATTTTAAGCCATTCATAGTTTTCCTTCATTTTAGAAATTTAAGGCTTACATTTGCTTTATATAAAAATATGAATGCCATTAGCTTCACTGACTTGAGCACAAATGGCATCACTATTTGAGTCTCACTGGTTTGTTACTCCAGAGCTGCATAATGTCCAAATTCAACCTCTATTTCCCAGAGTAACTCCAGTCGTTTGTGGGATTTCAGAAAGGTTTTCTCACATGCATGCAAGTATTACTTTATTTTTTTCATTTAAAATGATACTCTTCTATTGGTCTGCCACCCTTCTGAGTATGGAGTTGTATAGTTTTTGAAGAGGTAACTTCTTTATCAATGGGAACTCAATACCAACCTACTGCGGCAGGTCGTGACAAAAGTCTCATCAGCCCTGTAATTTCATTTCTCTTTTTTTTCTAAGTATCTGTGAACATATGTACTTCCTCTAAAATCAGTCCCCTAACAACTTTCCCACCATATTCGCCCTATTAAAAAATCTAAACACTTATGTATGCCAAATCATGAAAACAGATGCATGAGGCCCATCTTACACACTTGATGTTCTAAATAAACTCTAATTTTCCACAATATTAGGAAAGCTGCTGAATTTTTCTAGGCCTCAAGCTTTCATTTTTAACATATTAGGTTTTACATTTTTATGACGTTTTCTTACTTTTAACATATTCATTAACGACTATAGGAAGTTCTGAAGTTTTAGGATACAAAATAATTTTTCATAGAATCAATTTTTGTTTTTATTTTAAAAGTGTTTCAGTGATAGAATTTATTTCATCCTACAAATATCTTTATGATTTTACCTGGAGTGTTTATGCGACACTGATTTTTATTCTTTGACTGGAGAATTCGCGATGGGGGAAAGATAGCTTTATTATAAAATATCCCTGTAAAATAATCTAGATATCAAAGATGTTACAGAAAATTATGATATGTATGTCAGTGCTGTAGACTGAGAGAAAGCATATTCCTCTTTTTACAGGTAAGACATTTAAATAATACTGCTCGTTCTTTTCAATACTAAGAAAACAACTGTTATATTTACTGAAAGTAATTTGTCATTGAGGTTGATGGATCTTTGAATGCTAGGAATAAAAGAACATTATGTAAATAAAACATGAAGTTCATAACTAAGAAAGACATCAAAGAACTACTAATCAGCATGAAACTTAGATTATACATAAAATGCAGATATAAATATCCATCTACAGAAAATGAGTATAAAAGCTTCGAGTGATTCTTCCCATTGATCTTTTTTCTTTTTGATTTCACTTATGTGTATCTTCTATAACCTGATGAAAAGGAAGTTTCTTGCAGACCTATGCATCTTGGTATGGCCTCCCAACCTAGACCACAGTCAGTGTGCAAATAAGTAATCTAAATTACAGGGAAACATCCTTTGATATAAGCAAGGCTTTACAAGCAAAACAGTTTGGCCTTAACTGTGTATTTCTGAGAAGCTTGGAAGATTTCTGTATTTCTATGCATGCCACCCATTTCTGTGTAGGGATACAACACAGAAGGCTAGTATTTTGCTGTAGTTTTGAAATCGAGTGACCCGTGTACAAAAGGCTTGGCCACCAGCGTGCTGGTGTTAGGAGATGCTGCAGACCTTTGGGAGGCTGGGCCTAGTGTAAAGTGAGCTCTTCAAACGTACTGTGGGATCCTGGCCCTTTCCTGTCCCCTATACTTCCTGAGTTATGATTTGATCAGTTTGCTCTCTCTGCTATGTGCTCCCGTCGTGATAGGACATCCTTTGCAAGAGCCCGAAAACAAAAGGCATACTCAGTCTTAGACAAACCTCCAGAATCACCAGCCAAAGTGAACTTTCCTCTTTGGAAGTAGATTACCTCATATCATTCATTATACTAATGGAGAGCGAATACATGTTCTTTCTTATGAAATAAACTTTAAACACATTTGTAGATCAAATGTTATAGCAAATCTCTAATTTCTTGAAACTCTAAAGCAATAAAAAAAAACACATAAAAAGGACACAAATTGGAAAAAGTACATTATTTTTACCTGAGTCTTCACTATAATTTACAATTTCCTTGCTACTGTTCAGGACAAATGAATGTCTATTTTTTCCCTGAAGTAAAAAAAAAAAAAAAAAAAAAAAAAAAAAAAAAAAAAAAAAAAAAAAAAAAAAAAAAAAAAAAAAAAAAAAAAAAAAAAAAAAAAAAAAATTCAATGTCTGTTGTAACTATTTAATTTCTAGAGAAAAACTCCAATGTATTCAAAATTTATAACCAGCAAAATTTTTAGTTTTTTTCTCTAAAATGCTGTATATTTTTAATAAAGAAGACAAAATGTGTTGAACATTTTACTATAAGTTTTAAATTTTACTTTTTATACTAAATTTCCAAGAATTCCAGTGAATTTATCTTGAAGGTAAATATTACAGATAGCAAAGTATCTTGTGTCTGAAAATATTCACATTTACCCAAATAAAATGCATAATGCTTAGTAAATTATATTAGTGTATATAGCTTGAACAAGTTGCATATTTTTGTGTTCTTTGTCTTTATTGGTTATTTTTAAAGGAAATCTGTTTAGAGTTTTTGTTATGAGATTAAGTATCATATATGGAAACATTTCTGATATGACAGAGTATTGAGGGATTAAGGGTAAATATTAACTATTACGGTTAATAAGTGAAATGTATTAATATTCAGATTTTGCACTGAGAATATCTTCTGTACTATGTTGTAATACACTTGATTTATAAAATGTGATAATTCTTTTTAATGTGTATTTATGTGATCCATTGTATGAAAACATTTTTTAATGTAGTATTAGCAACTGCATTTGTGAAGTAATTTGCATTTTAAATTATATTACTTTTTTAGTTGGTTTCTAGAGACTTATAATATTTAATATTTTTACTTTAATACTTATAAGAAAACTCTAATTTTTATTTTTATAATATTTCATGTTTTATATTACTTTTATACTGCTATGATGGAAATAATTAAAGGTTCTTATTCCTCTTTTTAATAATCTAGAAGAATTTTAAGTCATTGGAATTTTTGGAGTCTTATTGTTGATGAAATTTCTCTACAGCTTCCTCCAGATTGCTTGCTTGAATTAATACATGAAATTGTTTAATTGAATTGTTTACTTTGGCTGTTCTATTTCATCTGGTGTACATCTTAATCAATATAATTTTATATTCTTAAATGACTTCCTTTGTATTAGGTTTTCAAGTTTTTTGTACAAAGTTAAGAAATTGTTTTTATTTTGTCTTCATTTCTCAGCAATATCTTAATTTTAGCAGTTTTTCTCTTTTTGCTCTTTCAAAACTGGGCATGATGATACACATGTGCAATCCTACATTTCAGGAAGTTGTCTCAGGAGGATTGTAAATTCATACTCACCTTGGGTATTTTGGTGAGTTAGTGATACACCCATTAAGAAATTAAATAAATCCCAGCACTCAGGAGGCTGAGGTAGGAGGAACGTTGTGAGTTCGAGGCCGGCTTGGGCTACAACATGAGCACAAGGCTGGCCTGAGCTACACTGTGTGACCCTGCCTCAAAAAACCAGGGCTGAGAGTTTGGCTCAGTGACTTAAGTGCCTGTCTGACTGGTGTGAGGTTGTGAGTTCAATCCCCGCTGCCGCAAAATAAATAAATAAATACATTTTAAAAGGCTGAGATTGTAGCTCTTCATGAAGTCTCTAGAGTCAATTCCCAGTATCACACACACACACAAACTCACAAACATGTAGCTTCAAGTCTAATAATTTGGTAAACTATAACTAATCCTGTTATTTACTTTTTGTCTATTTGATTATTACGGACTTTTCTGAGGAGGCAAATTATACTGATACTGTATTCTTTGTTTGCTGTAGTTTGCTGTCTCTCATGAATGCTCACAGCTGATAATTCTCAGCAGCCATTCCTCTTTGAGAATTACTTTACCTGTCAAAAATTCCTTTATCCAAGTTTCAAACCCCGTTTCAGTTTAGCCCACCTTCAATTCTTAGTGAATGCAAGTACATAATGATCTAGTTCTTTACTCAAATGGGTGATAATTTGAATGGCCATTCTAGTTTGAATGCTTTACTGGTTGATTGGAATCCATCCTATGATGGCACCACAGGACAGTTTCTCCTCCTGTTCAATCTCATTTCCTTTGCTTCTCTTTGTAACTAGAAATACTCGGGATATTTTCTAAAAAACTTCCTGCATTCTAATTTCCATGAAAGGACCTACTTAAAAGTGTCTGAAAGAAATAAACACTAAGATTGGATAAGGTAATGAATCACTTCATTGGTCATAAATTTTTGCATAACAGATTATCTCACATTCTTCTTGAACACAGGAATCCAGAAGCTTGCAAGCTATGTAGTTCTGGAATCAGGGCCTCTCAAGCTGTCAGGCACGATTTCATTAAGACTCGGCTGAACTAAAGGATCCATTTCCATTCTTTTTCATGGTAGTATCAGCAGGCTTCAGTTTCTCTTTGAGCATTGGCTGATGAACTCAGTTTGTCACCACCTTGACTCTCCACAGATCTATCTCTTGAAGCAGGATCTGGCTTACCCCAGTGGAGGGTGAGGAGTCAACAGTATGAGGAAGCCGGGCGTGGTGGTGCATGCCTTTAATCCCAGCACTCGGGAGGCTGAGGTAGGAGGAGTGTTGTGAGTTTGAGGCTGCCTTGGGCTACCTCGCGAGCGCAAGCCCAGCCTGAGCTACACAGTGCGACCCTGCCTCAAAAAACCAGGGCTGGGAGTTTGGCGCAGTGACTTAAGTGCCTGTCTGGCAGGCGCGAGGTTGTGAGTTCAATCCCTGGTGCCGCAAAAAAAAAAAAAAAGAAAAGAAAAACAAACAAACAAACAAACAAAAAAAAACAGTATGAGAAATGGTGAAACAAAATGAGAGTTCATGACTGAAATGATCAAACTGAAAAGGATTTATCTCTATCTGATGCACAGGGTTGTTGGCAAGGCTTAGTTCCTCAGAACTCATTAGACTAAGTTTTCAGTTTCTCACACACTATTGGCTAGAATTTTTCTCCATTGTGTTGCCAAGTAGGCCTCTCCATAACTTATCTCGTACTACGCAGCTGATACTACAGCAAGCAAGAGACAAGGGAAGAGAGAGTGACAAGAAGACCAAAGTCATAATCTTCGGCAACCAAAACATGGAAGCAGCATCCATCACCTTGCTATCTTATTATAAGAAAGTCAGTATGTTTATTTGACACTCAAAGGGAGGGGATGCTCCAAGTGTATGAATATTATGAGATGAGGATCTTTGAGAACTACATGAAGTCTGGAAGTATGTATCCCATGAGAGCTTCTAGATAAAGGCTGCCACAGACACAATGTGACTATGCTGTGGTAAGCACTGACTGCTGGTGTTCTAGAAGGCATACTTCTAGAAGGAAATATGCATACTGATAATTTGTCATGGTTCGAATGTATTGCTCAAAGTTCAAGTATTATATACTTAATTTCTAAGTCAACAGAGTGGGAAGATGGGCCCTAAAAAGAGATAATTAGGACATGAGGTTTTTATCTTCATGGGTTATCATGAGAATGGAGAGAGTGAATACATTTTTAAAAAGTGAATTCAGCCCCTCTTACTCTCTAGATCTTACTTTCTTTTGGCCTTTCAGCATTTTGCAATGAATAGACAACAATGAGGAGGTCATTGCCAGATCCTGGCACCATATTTGTTAATTTTCCTGGCTCCAAAAGAATGAGAACAAAATCTTTCATTTCCTTATTAATTACCCAGTCTCAGATATTCTGTTATAGAGCAGAAAACAGACTAAGGTACAATTTACAAATCAGACATTTGACAAATATGTAGCATATGGAAATAGTAATATTGAAGTTTAAAAAACGAAGGGTTAGTGCTAGAGACAACAGATGTTTTAGAGACACAATGTAAGACTGAAAGTGATTAACTATCAATTAAAGGCTAACAGGGACGCCAGCGGCCCTGCTTGGCAGCGTGAAGAACGTGTTTTCTGCACCTACAGGGCTAAAAATACTGAAGACAAGGCCCAAAACTTAATCACAGCAGTAACACCTTGAAAACTGTTCAGATGCTCAACCTAGAAGATTTGTTAAGTCAAGTTCAAAACCTCGACGGAAAAATAATTGAACCCTGAACGGTGCACATATGGATTAACGTGTAAATGTGATTGTTTAAGGATGTACGGTTAGAAGTCTGAATGCATTTAAAAGTATATCTCAGGAGTGTCTTTTACAAAATAGCAATCCTGTTTCTGGCCCTACCAATAGTGTGTTCTTAATTCTATTAGTATTAAATTGTCTTTTCCAATGCATGGAACTTAGGTCACATCTGTTCTTCAGTAAGATTTAGGCAGCAAGCATGGAATTTAATACCATTAGCTTAGGAATGATTTGAGTGATGAGAACAAAACATTATTTTTAAGTAGAAAATAGCAGAA
>RJWM01020608.1:0-36828 GCA_004363535.1 Dasyprocta punctata | reverse complement strand
TGCGCTCGCGTTGTAGCCCAAGCCGGCCTCGAACTCACAACGCTCCACCTACCTCAGCCTCCCGAGTGCTGGGATTAAAGGCGTGCGCCACCACGCCCGGCTTAATTCACATTTCTTACCCTCTTTACTTGTCACTGAAATGCTGGCCTCTTTATCTCTCCCTTCATAATACAAGGCCTATTTTATTGTCATCTACCCACAGAGGTTTTGTGTGGGGATCAGGCAAGGTAGGTCATCCTTTAACTCCCACATCTTTTTGACATCTAAAGCCCTAGCTTTAGAGTATAAAGTGAAATGGGATGGATGTTTGTTACCTGTTTTGACTTGTCTGCAAGTTATCCATCAGTTTGGGGAAATTGTTACTGCCCTTTGGTCACAGTAATGCCTTGTAAATATTACCCATTCAGTTGTTTCTTTACAGGTAGAAATGATTAAAAGTTTTCTAGTTGTGGGGTTTTTTGTGTGTTTGTTTTTTGGCTTTGCGTTTTTGTTTTGTTGGTTTTTATGGACAAGTTCTTGCTATGTAGCCCAGGTTGGCCTCAAACTTGTTTCAATTCTTTTACGTTAGCCTCTTGAGTGCTGGAATTATAGTCATGTGCCACCATGTCTGACTTCTAGTCAATTTTTAATCATAAAAACTAAGTAAGCTACCATACCTCATATATTACCGGTTCTGCCCCATTCACACTGACTGGTTCCCTTAGTGTCCTCTTGTCTGAAATGTTCATGTCTTGAGTCATCACATGTTTGGATTTGCATTGTATTCAGGACTAAATGTAAAGGTCACCTCTCAAATGCCGCCATTATTGTTGCGCATTTTCTTCCTACGTTCATGCCACTTTAGTTTTTTCACTATTTATCATTAGTTTATGGTCTTCCTGGCTAGAAAATAAGTTCTATAAAATAGGGATTATTTTATTTATTACTGTATCTCCAAGGCCCAAGAAAGTACTTGAATACATAGGAGCTTAATAAATACTTGTTGAATGAAAGAATTTGATATATCCCTGTGCCTTCAGTTTAAGTGGTGTCAAGTAATGGAGAAGTTTAGCTTACATAGAATGAACAGAATCTTTTATTCCATAAACGTTAGTAAAGAATTTTGAGTTTCATTTTGACTGTATATTTCAGCCAACATTCCCACATTTTCTAAGGAGTAGACAGCATACTAGGCAATAAGATGGGAAAAATGCATCACATACGTACTAGTTTTCAGGAATTGCACACAGAAAACACACATAATGAACTAATACTGTATTATAAATACCTATGGCCTGCTAGAATAAGATGAGGAAAATGGAACTATCAGGAGAAGACAGTCATCGGAAAGGTACTGATTTTTTAATACTTGAACGTTCCAAGCTAGCATTCTGGAGGAAACCAAAATTCTCGTTTGTTCTCTAATAACAAGACTGAAATATAAGCAAGCAACCAGTGATAGGAAGAACTGATATGACTTTTGGGAATACCTATGGCCTAGGTATAAGGAGAATATTGTGCCAACACAAAGAAAGGTTCTTCATTTGTTTAAGAAAATGAAATGTTCTTGATTAAAAATGGTTTGAAGCTAAATGGCTAGTAATAATTCCCAAAAGTCATATCAGTTCTTCCTATCACTGGTTGCTTGCTTATATTTCAGTCTTGTTATTAGAGAACAAATGAGAATTTTGGTTTCCTCCAGAATGCTAGCTTGGAACGTTCAAGTATTAAAAAATCAGTACCTTTCTGATGACTGTCTTCTCCTGATAGTTCCATTTTCCTCATCTTATTCTAGCAGCCATGTGCCTTTCTCACGTGCAAGACTTGATAGATTGACCTCTGAACTGCCGTTAGTGCCTAATGATGAATAGATACAGTTGTGTATAAATTGTTTTAGATCATTTTGTATAAGTAAAATTTAATTCATGTGTAGACTTCATTTCAGAGAAGTTATAATATGATACACCAAGATCAGAATATGAATCGAGCCTAAAAACATCTGTATTTGTCATAGACTAATTGACATTACTCCATTCTTTCTCTAGCTTACAGACATTGCTCGACCTAGACTTTTAATAGCGTGTGTAACTTGATACAGAAAATATATCACTTTTTTTCTTTTTCATGGTTATTAGTAATTAAACTAGTTTAATGGGATGAGTTGGAATGTGCTTTAAGAATCAAGTCAGTGAATCTCAGGACTACTTGACAAAGGGTTTTTTTGGGGGGGTGAATAAAACATAAATTTATATTTTATTTCATTGACATTTAAGTTTGAAGCTTTTTGTTTCTTTTCAGTTTTCTGTTTTGATTCAACTACTAAGGATTCCTTTATGGTACAAAGGTATTTAAAGCTGTTTAAGTTTGTACTGATCTACTCCTTGTCTTTGATCAACAGTTCCTTCAGTGTGAATAAGTCATCTCATTTTGAGCTTATCTTTTTCCACTTAACATTCTGTTTATATCCACAAAGTGTTAAAGACATAAATGAAAATGTAAAGTCTCCTTTTCTGTATAGCACATATTTTTGGTGTACCTTTGCGTGCTTACAGAGTTACTACTGTGATTGGTTGATGTGTATTTCATATGTACATATCATTTTTTAGTTGGAGATACTGTGACAAAATAGGCACCAGGCACTATAGACTGTTGATTTGTGCTAGGTTTGTCTTATGTGTTCATTTCCAAAACTTGTACATTTAGAAGTTGACTGATTGTTGACTATAATATATAAGAAATGATATTTGTAAAAGGTTTCCTGAATATAATTTTTGAGTCAACCATTTTTGGTGAAATTAATGCTTAAAAATTAAAACTTGGTTGTAAAAGGGATAAAGTTATAATTCCACCTTGCAAATATAATCTGTAGAAACACTGGCATAAATTTGGGGGATATATTTATATCTTTATGAAGCAGCATATTGTATGAGTTAAAATAAAAACAAACTCAAAATGAGACTACCCAGGTTTATGTTCTGGCTTGAAACTTACTGTACCTTAGGCAAGTTACTAAACTTCTCTGAATCTCACTGTGTTTATCAGTGTAATCGGGACGGGAACCACTGTGGATTTTGATATAACAATGGAAATAATAGTGCGACTCTTATTACTGCCCCATGGATTGTGTGTTGTACTGTTACTTACAACTGTCTAAATAAATGTGTATAAAAGGAACATTTGTGAAAAGTTGGTGGATACAATCGGGTATCTGAAGATTTTAATAAATGAAACCAGCTGGTAAAAACCATTTTTTTGATGATGGAGATCACTGAAAATTTTTTTGTAAGGTAGTGACTGACATGCAAAAGTTTGTTAGAAAGTATTTTAGGCTGGGCACATGGTTGAGGTAGACCGTTTGTCTAGCAGACACCAGGCACTGGGTTTGACTCCAGCACTGCGGAGTGGAGGTGGGGGAACAGTATTTTTAAGAAGAAAAACCCTAATGACTGTTATGTAGAAGATACTGGAGTGAAGAGAAGTGAGAAGTTAGTTACCAAAGAAAGAAGCTTTGTGGAAGTTAGGTAAAAGAGTTGGTGAATATCAATGGCTAAATTCTTAGAGATGGTTGGGGGCAGGGAGATCAGTCAGAATGTAAATAAGTGGAACCTTCAGGATGAACAAATGGGGAAGATTTGATTTGTACCCAAGATACTAACTGTGGTACTTACTAGTACATAGCTAAAATGTGAAGCGAAGTAATTTTAAAACAGTACAAAATCGGGGTTATCTTTCAGTGGTAGAATGCTTGCCCAATATGCTCAAGACCCTGAGTTTAATCATCAGCACTGCAAAACAAAGTCCATATACTCAAGCAGGTTTGAAACCTATGATGAAAGTGTTTTGGAATTGTTGGGTCTCCCTACGACATCCAATGACTGTTGTTGATTTGTTTATCACCATGTATAGTCACATAGTACCTTCGGATCTTAGAATTTTTGAAGTTTGGGTTTTTGGATGCGTTTTACAATTTTGCCATTTTACAATTAAGGGTACTATAATAGCAAATCATTAGCATTCAGTTTTGAAGTTCTGCTTAATTGTGAGAGTAAATAATTTACTCTGGACCTTTTTTTTTTCTTTTAATATTACCTCCACAAACCAGTTGTCTGGCTTCTATAACCTTATGAAAGTAGGAAAATCTTATAACTTGACTATATTCTTTAGTTATATCTCCCAGATGTTCTTTCCTCATTCTGTAGCTTTGGGATGGTTTTGTTTTCCCCTTTGTTTTTAAGAAATTTGCTTTAGCACTTACCTTGCCCTCTTTCAAACTGCTGAAACTCCCAGCCATGATCCTTTCTTCCTATTATTTTCTGGTCTGCTTTAAAATAAGCTTATTTTTAAACTGGTTTTCTGTGTTAAAGTTGTGTGTGTGTGTGTGATACAAACACAGTCACATTAAAATGTTGCTGATACTTTAGTTGTTCTGAAACACTGCGTGTATTTCTTTCTAAGGAACCTTGAAGGTCCCTAGCGATGTATAGTCACAAAACTGAACTGGGGATAAGTCCTTGAGCTGTGGCACTTCCTTATCTTATATTAGCAGTAATAATTGTTTGAGTCATTACTTGCAAAAGGTTTTTTTTTTTTTAAATGAATGACTTTTACCCTATGTCTTTGGGTATGCTGAATTTTATTATTTAGCGGTTTGTTTTTAGGGGAGAAGAATCAGGTAGATGGGTTTACCTTCTCTGAACATGGACTTAAATCTGTCTTAATGAATAGTTTTATGTCAAGATGTATTTTCTTTTTAAATTAGCACCCCTTCCTACTTTTTTTAGGTACACCGAAATCAACCATGATTTTTTTTTGTTTTTTTTTCTGTTTTTGTAGGTCCTCTCCCTGATGGATGGGAACAAGCCATGACTCAGGATGGAGAAATTTACTATATAAACCATAAGAACAAGACCACTTCTTGGCTAGACCCAAGACTTGACCCTCGTTTTGGTAAAGGTTCATCTCAAAACCTTTATTGACATTTTTAATTACTATTTTTTGTGTTTGAGTTTAGAAAACACATTTAAATAAAATTATATTGATTCATAGTACTAAAATATAACTGCCTACCCAGTGTTTCCCAGTACTTTTTTTTTTTTTTTTTTAATCTTTCATTTTAAACTTGAGAAATTTATGTTAAAATCTGCTTTTTAGCCTGTGTTGGGGCATGGGGATGTCATGTTAGCTGAATAACCAAAATCACTGTCCCTTTCACGTTTTGGGGAAGCACAGCAACCTTGTTGAAAAATGATCTTTTTAACTGTAATAATAATCAGGCTGTCGTGCAGCATTTAAAATATGGAACATTAGCTTTTGTCAGTGACCTGGTATCTACTTGCATTTAACTTCTGAGAATACCAAGCACCCATAAGTGCCTGGGAGTTAGTGTTTCCCATTCTAAATGGGGGAGGGGATCATCCTAGGAATGGTCTAATGAAAGCATTTTACCTCTTCCCTGTTTTTTGATTTTTAAGAGTTCCTTCCTTTATTTTTTATGTAGGAAACAAAAAACCATATTCCCCCCAAATTACGTAAGTAAATTACCATTTGCACAGAACTCTTCCCTCCCAAATGTGTACATTTTGTTAAGAGTATACAAGTTATTTCAGTTCCTTTTTATTCATAATTTTTTACTGTTTCAGTTTCTTCAGTTGGGTTTCTGAGATACTTTTCCAAAGTCATGGAAAATGAATTTAAAAAGAAGCAAATAATTGTGGTTTTGAAGCTCTCATCTTGGACTAGATGCAACTAAATGAAAACAATGTGCAGATCACTGCGTAGGTCAGACCGAGGGGATGCGGAACCTTTGAAGCTTTACAGGGGTTGACCTAACAACAACTGTGGGGCCCTTATGGGAAAGGGGAGTTAACTCTATGAATGCCATGAAAACACAGCTCTGGGGAAGAAAGAAAAAGAAAACTATCTGGAGCTAGTTGGGTAAAATAACATCCCTGCCAGGAACATTATGAGCAGTTCTCTTGCGTCTTATGTATACCTTTAAAAAAAAGATCCAAACAGTATTAAGGTTTACCTCGAAATGCCTGACTGGTTATTTTTATGAACTTATTGAAACCACCCTTATTCAAAGTAAAGTCAAAGGTGGGGTCAGGGCAGAGACTGTCATTTTGACAGATATCCGGTTTGGCTTAAATGCCAGCCTTTTGAGCTTTAGGACTTGTTTGGGTGTTAAAAAAGTAATGTGTCATGTTAATAATTTGCAACTTTAGATTCTGTTTAATATTTGAATAAGCCTTATGGTTGAAACAAGAAACAAAGTACTAGAAAATTTAATAAATGTTGCCATTTATGTGAACTGGAACCATAACAGCCATGTTTCCTTAAATCATATTTAATGAAATGAATTCTACTTACCGACATTTTGAGAATTTTAAAGACCCCCCGCCCCATCCACACACGCGCGCACGCACACAAGGTTATGAAAGATACTGATTATGAATTGCACAGGTCAAAACAGGAAACAAAGCTTTAAAAAAAATTTTTTTTAAACATTTTCAGTTAAAACAGTGAAGTAGAAAGCATTGCTGTAATCTTTTGTAGGTCTGTTGATCACATCCATAGCTTGATCTTTTGTTTTGAGGTGTTTTAAAAAAGATTTCCCCCTACCTCCAGCTCACAGCCACACAAAACACACAGTTAGATATGCCCAAAAAGTTTCATGAAATTCTCTTAACTGCATTTAGTTTCCCTTTTTGGGCCCACTGTGTATGTGTATTCCAGACCAGCTTGACAACACGCCAAAGCTTTTTATTTTGTGGCCCGACTTTTAATCTGTTCCAGACCTTTTCAGACAGAGAGCTCAAGTGTAACTGAAAGGGAGCGGGGAGAAAAAATGTGTGGGTTTCTCTGATCTAGAGTGACAGCAAATAGAGACAAGCTGTTAGCTGCTGGATTTGAAGTTTTCCTTGAAATATGAAGTTCTATATAGTGGATTATATTTATCTCTGCCAAAGAAATATAAACTGTCCCCTTATTGCTGACCCTTTGAGCCATGCAAACACAGATAAATAGTGAGGATTACTGTTTTCATAGATTTGGAGTTTGCTTTCTCATACTCTCCAAATGTATTAAAGTATTGACAGTTCTTAGCTACGTTAACATGTGTCTTTTGGCCTCTTAGAGTAAAATACATACATTTCTGTAGAAAGTATAATTTTTTTATCTCCTTGAAATGTCAGCTTCTTTTATATTTGTATTTTATCAGATTCTTTAATTTGAATGTTAAAATAATTTACCAGTCCTTTCACATTCCTCTTGAATAAGTTATCTATATAATACTAAGAAATTAAATACTAATTTGTTGGGGATTGGTTCTTTTTTTATTTGATTTTCTTGTTCTTTAACATTTAAAAACTGTATGTCTATGTTTTAGAGAATTTATTAGTAATTTATAAAAATGATATCAAATGGCAGTGTAAATGCACTAATATTTGTTGAGCATTTTTTGAAAAGGTTTTATATTGTTTGTTTAAGAAATCATATTAAGAAAGTGTTTATTCAAGAATATGGGTCCTTGAGTATTTGTGGACCTTTAAATTATTTCGTATAAACATGTATGAGAGACTTATTTTTGTCCCTGGAGATTTTCTACCAGGGTCTAAAGTTTAAGTATTAACTTTGCACTGTAAAATTATTGTTTTATGTAGTACAGTTATGTGAAATATTTAATGTCCTAAACAAGGGAAATTATATTTATTTTTCTTCAAAATTTAAAAAAAATGTATGAGGTGGGTGTGGTGGCTCACACCTGTAATCCCAACACTGAAGAGCTGAGGTAGAATGATCACCTGCAGTTGAGGCCAGCCTGAGTTTAATGTAAAGAAAACATAGAAACCAGAGATTTGGGGGAGCCAAGAATTGTACCTGTGAGTTTTAAAAGAACGATACTGGTATGGTAAAGAGAGAATATCGTTTAATTACTAACTACAGTTTTGTGTATGGGCATGTCAAAAGCAGTTAAAACTCAGATGTTGATTAATACCTGTTAAACAGTTTAACTGCTGAGACATTAACTTTTTCCTTTTGAAAGACCCAGTATTTTTAGTAGCTGTTATAAGTAATGTTTTTTGTTTGATAAAAATGTACCTAATGAGAGGTAAGGGTGTAGCTCAGTCGTAGAGCTCCTGCCTGGCAAGGATTCAATCTCCAGTACCGAAAAAGAAAATGCACCTAATGCTAAATATTAAGTATTAATGCATTAGTAATAAGAAAAAACACCAAAGACTTTAGAAACTTACTCTATTACTTTAGAAACTGTGACTTCTTTAATGATGTCTTGGGTAGAGAGAATCTAGTTATTTGAATTTTATCCTTGTACAAATCTCTTGACATGTATGCATTAAAATCAGTATTGTTTGTTTGTTTTCATACAGCAGAATCTTCGTGCTGCTGGGCACAGTGGCACACACATATAAACCCAGCTACTGTACTTAGGGAGCTGAGGCAGAACAATCATAAGTTCAAGTTAGTCAATTTTGGGAGAGTTTGTCTCAGAATTTGAAGAGGGCTTGGAGATACATGTGTCAGTGGTAGAGTGCTTGCCTAACTGACGTGAGGCCCTGGGTTTAATTTCCAGTTAAAAATTTTTTCCCTCTAGTCAATACTTGGTTATAGTCTATATGAACTGCTGAGAATAGAGAGAAAAAGATGTTTCACTGTGTTTTACGGAAAATGAACTATTGCTGACTAAAAATTACTGATTTTTAAATCCCACAAAATTTGGCTTGAAAAGAAATCTATGATTCATCTAATCTGCATTTCTCATTGGAAGGGATGCTAGCATTCTGGGTATTGCAGGACACTCGCTAAATGCCTGGCTCACTAAATGCCATAGAGCCACCCAGCAATTATGATTCTCTAACCATCACCACATTAAAAAACAGTAATGCTGGGAGAGATAAGGAATATTCCCCCAAACCTCAGTTCCTCTGAGGTCTAGGGAGACAGTAAGTTATCCATGGTTGTATAGCTTAATGGCAGAACCAAAATCAAGATTTCTTTGAGGCCTAGAATTGATAAGACCCTTAGATTGCATGCAGTTATCTTTTAGAAACATGCCTACTACACTAGTACAGATGCATGGGAATTGCAGAGGGAGAAAGCCAACACTGGTAATGCACCTATATCCTATATTGTGACTCTTCTTAAGGGAATTACCCAATGATAATGAGTTTCTAATTACAAGAGAGAATTATGAGCTCTCTGATTGGAACAGATTTTGAAACTATGCTTGAATTATCTGTGCAGTTTATTCTTCATTGCTATCACTTTCTTAAGACACTACCTTCCAGTCTGACCTTTCTCTTGATTGGCTTCCTGCAGTACAGGGCCATCTGTTCTATTCAAGAAAATTCTAATGACCAGAAAGTTTGTGTCCCTTTATTACCCAGAAATTTACTTTCTTTCATATATGTGAATACAGCACTCATCCTTTGAATATTCAAATTGCAGTTTTTCAGTTTTTCCCATGTTGAGTGTGAGAGTTCTCTATTCTTTTAACAATTTACTCACCTCTTCTGGATGCCTTTCGTTTTATTAGTGCTGCTTTAAACATGATGGTCCATGGTGTTTTATATGTACATTATCCAGTGAGAAAACTAGTTAAGGCATTCCTCTGACCTGGCATTTTCTATGTCCTCCCAAAAACCAGTTTTCAAATCTATGGTAAAGGCTAGCATTCTGTTTTCCACATGATAGTTTCATAATGTATTGTATTGAATTGAACTAAATTATGATGCGGAGAAAAAAATTCCTACTCAATTGGGAAACAGGAGACCCTGGTTGTCCTGTTAACACAAACTAATCATCTGGTTCAGGAAGATAATTTTTCTTGACTTAATTTGATTAGTGTAAATATGACTAAATTAGACTAGGCAATTTTAAGAAAATTTTCAGTGAATATAGTACACTATGTTGTGTATTCAGTAACTCCTTTGAATTCTTGCTTACCATGTCTCAGTAGCCTTGTTAGTTGCATTGTGGTTTCAGAGGTAACTAATGAACTATTTATTGTACTTTTTAAAGTTTAGCTTTGGTCTTGTGGTCACAGTTAGATATGACTTTTGAAGAAGAGATGAATCTCAGTCTTTAATCTAAAGATAAGCCCTATCACATGGTGAATATGGCCAGGCAAACAAATCTGGTTAGGCAGAGTGATGTGCTGGATCCAATTGTTAAGCCATGCTCACACTCTGTAATCATTGGCACGTTCAGCTTTACTGCCTTAGAGATGGGCCTTTTTGGTGTGCTTTCATTTTTGAAATTTAGAACTCTCCAGAATTTGCTGTGGTAGAAAAATCTGATGTAAGAAAATTTAAAGCTTAGTTTCCGCACTGTGTGCTAAGTAAAGCCTGATTTAAGATATACTGTTACAGATTTTTACTAAGTTGCCCTCAATACAGTTTTTTAACTTAAAAAAATTGCTTATATGACTGTTTTGTTATATATGATTATTGAATGACTACAAAAAGTCAGTACATGAACTTTGTAGGGGTTTTTTGTTGTTTGTTGGGGGTGTTTTGTTGTTTTGTTTTGTGTACTGGGGATTGGATCTATGGCCTTTGCACTAAGCCATGTACCCAGCATTCTACTTTTCCCCCTTTATTTTTTATTTTTTGAGACAGGATCGTGAAATTCCCTGACTGTGTTTTAATTTGTGATCTTCCTACCTCCACCTCCAGGAATGCTGGGATGGCAGCTGTGCACCACCATGCCCAGCTTAGTTTTACTTTTAAAATTTATTCTGACTTCTGTAGAACGCTGTAAAAATAGTTTATCAGCTATGGTAAACAGTTTCTCTAGTGTTTAACAAGGGCTCAATGAAGTAATAATGAAGGCAAATTAGCATGTAGTTTCTACTGGATGAATAGTTCAGTGATCCAAATAGTTGATTATATGTTGAAGAATGTTCTTGTCTTTGTTATATAATAAACTACTCATATAGGATTTTTAAAGTTTAAAAGTTTAGCGCCACTATAGTCACTGATAACTTAAATTAATGGCTTGTGTGTTATTGAAGCCCATAACATCAGTGCACATACATACACACATAACTCTTTGTTTGTTTGTTTTTGTCTTTTTAAGACAGGGTCTCACCATGTAATCCTGGCTGGCCTTGAACTCACTTTGTAACCCAAGGTGACCTTGAACTCACAGCAGTCCTCCTGCATCAGCCTCCCGAATGCTGGGATTACAGGCATGCACTACCACATTTGGCCCCCTTCCTTTTTAAAAGACAATTTTAAGTTATGTTTATTTTAATTTGACATGAACTACAAAGATCTTATAAAATATGCTAGAGAAGAGTAGTCATTTGTTACTTACACCTTTTATACAGAGATCCAGATAAAAAGAAAAATCAGAGAATTCATAAAGGAAAAAGTCAAATCTGTTAAAAGTAGAATGATACAAAAGAAGAATGGTTTAGATTTTTAAATTTTGTTTTATATTTTTTTCTGCTACTTTGGTTACTAAGGTCCTTTCAGAGCTCATTCTGAACTTGCTTCAATTTAGATCCCCCTGTGTGTTTCTAATGGCACCATACTAACATGGGGTAGGAATTGCTTCAGAATTTATTCATTCAACAAATGTTCAAATGTCAGAGACATGCTGTGTTAACGATGTTCAAGAGGTATACACTATTAAAGAAGTAAATTATCATACGTGTTCCATACACTGAGGGGTAATAAACAAAGTGCAATGAGAGGAAATACGTTTCTGGGTGGTCCAAGAATGCTTTTTTGAAGGAGGAATATTGAAAAGGATGAGATAAAGCCAGTCTCTTAAGTTATGCATACTTTTCAAATTAGAAATTCCTCCAGTGAAAGTGTTTTTAATAATAAATTATGTGAAATTAGAAATAAAACTAACTAATTGCCCTTGTTTCATCTGTAATCTAAATGAATTAATAGTGGCAGATGTATTTTAAAATGTTGTTCCTCTTTAAAGCAATTTAACATCCCAAACCTGACTGTAAACCTTATGTTCATAGTGGGGGAGAAATGTGCTTGTGTTCTAGAAACAGAGCTGAAAACTGTGAGAACACTTTCTCCTTCCTCTGCCTCACCTCATTTAGCAACCCCCGTGTCCTGCCGCAAAGTGCTTAATGGAGTGATAAGGAGAAAATGTTCTACTGGAATTTTTTTAAAGCTCCATCCACAATTGTATTGTTTGAAAAAATACCACCGTAATGAATTTTTATACCAATCTTTTGATAGAAGGATCGAGGAAGAAAAAATTGGATTGACCTGACTATTGATTTTTGTTATCAGTATTTTTGAGCGAAGATGTGTATACTTTTAACCCAGTGTTGGGGGCTTGGGAGTTAGTACTTAGGAGAGAAAAAGTACAAAGTTTGAGGAGACATTACTTTGCCTGATGAATGAAGTGTTACCAGATAGTGGTCATTAGGGAAATGCAGTTCACAACCACAATGAGATACCAACTTTACTTGCATTAGGATGAGAAAAAGTAAAAGATACTAACAGTGTTGACCATAATGTGAAGAAACTGGAATCCTCATACATTGCTGGTGAAATTCAAAAATAAATGCAGCCATTTTGGAAAACATTATAATAGTTTTAGACTTAACAGTAACATTCTCATATGGCAGGCATTTCCATTCCTAGGTATATATGCAGAATTGAAAAGATGTCTACACAAAAACCTGGACATGAATGTTCACAGCAGTATTCATAATAGCCAAAAAGTGAAAATAATCCACATGTCCATGAAGTAATGAATGGACTAATAAAACATAGTTCCTGCAAAAATGGAATATTTTGCAATTTTAAAAAGGGTTCAGCCAGGTGTGGTGGCACTCATCTATAATCTGGGCACTTGGGAGGCCGAGACAGGAGGATCACTGCAAGTTCAAGATCAGCATGGACTGCATTGCCGAGTGTAAGGCCAGTCTGAACTATATACATAGACCATATCGCAAAAAAAAAAAAAAAACAGAAAAAAGCCCAAAAAACCCTGCACTGATTACAACATGGGTGAATCTTGAAAATACTAGATTAAAGCTGGGCGTGGTGGCACACGCCTTTAATCCCAGCACTCCGGAGACTGAGGTAGGAGGAGCGTTGTGAGTTCGAGGCCGGCTTGGGCTACAAGGCGAGTGCAAGATCGGCCTGAGCTACGTGTGCGACCCTGCCTCAAAAAACTAGGGCCAGGAGTTTGGCTCAGTGGCTTAAGTGCCTGTCTGTCAGGCACGAGGTTGTGAGTTCAATCCCCAGTGCTGCAAAAAAAAAAAAAAAAAAAAAAAAAAAAACAAAAAAACCCACCCAGATTTAGTGGAAGAAGCCCATCTCAAAGGCTCCATGTTGCTTGATTCTGTGTACATGACATCTCCAGAATAGCAAGTCCATAGAAACAGAAAACATGAATGGTTGTCAGGGACTGTGGGGAGAGATTAAAAAGTAAACTAATAGGCACAGGGTTTGAGTTGGAGTAATGAAAATGTTTGAGATTGGTGGTGGTTGTAGAGTACTATAAACTACTGAATTGATAATTGTGTGGCATGTGAATCATCTCAGAAAAAAGAATTTTTAGGTATGGAATTATCATTTAAGTGCATACCTTAGTTAAAATGTCGAGAAACATTTATGTAATGATAAGAAAGATACATTTAGTCATTAGGTTGGGGCTGTCTTTCACTACTTTTGTGAGACAGATTTTGTAATGAATCCAATAGTAATTTCAATGAGAAGCTAGCATTGTAAAGTGCTAGATACATAGATATATTATTGTGCCAGTTTATTGCAAATTTTGTAGATAATCAATTCTGTAGGTCGGTGGTCAACCTATGACACGTGCCACAGCTGGCTCTTTTATATCATTGAAAGGTTCTCTGCTGCTCTAGATCACGTAGTGATGGTGTGTGTGTGTGTGTGTGTGTGTGTGTACTGTTTTAAGACCAACAAATAGACTATTAGTTTGTATTTTTAGAAAAGCATTGATTTTTAAACAAGTATTGGATAAATTAAAGAAGTGCTATACATTGAAACCCCATCCCAAAAGTGAAGTGAAACTGGAGGGAGGGAGGAAACAAGGGCAGGATGAACAAAGTATATTATGTGCATGTATGATGAATCTGCCAAAATGAAACCTGTTAATTTGTATAACCTGTATACACTAATAAAAAAGATGTGAAACAAAGTGCTTTTGTTTTGAGAGAGTTGTTAAAAGGTTTTAGTAGTTAAAATTTTCTAATTTTAAATTTATGTTTAATAAGCTACTGGAATCTGTTCCAAAACTTTAAAGACTTACAAATCTGTAATACTTCATAATAGTCCAAGATTTTGTGGTAAAAAGTTATGTAAATCTAAAAATTATCTGAAGTTTGAAAATTAAGAGTTAGAATGAAACTTGGGTGTGGAAACATGGAGATGACTTATGTTTCTCTTTGGGAAGGTAGTCTCTTTCAGCAGTTGCTGAGTTGTTGGTCTGCTACTATGAAGCTGTCAGGACTCATTTCATTTCTTCAGTAAAACAGTTATTATTTCATGGTCCATACAGACTCTGAATTTTTAAATGGAATTTTTTAATTTTCAAAATTCTGACATTTTTGTACAGTTTTTTTTCTCTTAACCTTTCAGAAATTGTAATAAAACTATAAACAGTGGTGTTTAAATAGTTGATTACAGAGGGAGGGAGAAGTTGGTAATTTTATTCTTTCCTTTTCTAACTGCCCTGCCCCCTTCCCCTTGGAAACAAAGCCTGTTTTGTTCCTTGCCTGCTTGTGAGGTCTCTGCTGCACCCCATGTGGGTGCACTGGTCTGTGCTTTGTTCAGATGCTTAAGATACTCAGAGGTGAAGAACAGGGTGCTTCTGGAGAAGAATAAATGCCAGCTTCAGTAGTCAAACAGTGTTGTTTGAATTTGTTATTTAAACGAGCTGTTTATATGGAAACCTTGTAGCACCACTTGTATCCATAGGTAACAACATTAGGTAAATACAACCCAAAGTGCTACAGTAGTCACTAGACCTTCTGTTCAATATTTTGGGCTTGTTTATTCAATTTTGTGGACTGTTTTAACTTTCTCTCTGTTGGTATCCTATTTTTTTCCCCCAGTTCCTTGGTTTTGAGTAGTCATCATCTTAAATTTGTAAAAGATCTACCAGGAGTGAGGGTAGGGATTATAAGTAATACAGCAGGTTGTCTAGTGTATCTGAGGCTCTGGGTCTGATGCTCCAGTGATACTGGTGCCCCCCCCCCTTACCAACCAATTTAACTTGCCATCAGTAATGGCAGTTGTCATTAATCACTACTGCATATGGTATCTAATTCTGGGAAACTGGTGAGAAGCAAAGGATGTTTATTTCTGGTTTCATGCAGTTTTATTGTCTAATTTGTTTTCACTAGGTATATGTTATTTTATAAATAATCATTAAATGTTACATTAAAAGCCTACTGCAGAAAGCTCAAAAGCTTTTTTAAGTGTTCCTTAATGCATGAAGTATTTAGCAGCTCTAGAATCTGTTTTTGAATGAGTCATACTTTATAATTCCAGCACCTTTCAACTTAATAATGTACTATTTTCTAGGTTTTAAAAAAAAAAATGCTTGGACTAGAAATTTTTTCTTGATAGCTGTTTGCCCTACGCCTTAGTTTATAATATTTTCACTGTACTTGATGAATCTGAGATCAATCCCCCAATCTATTATTCACCTAACATAGTAGTATATAAAAGTATCTCTATGTGAATATGTTGTGTTCTCTTGTAATGCCAAGAACATACTTTCCAAAAACAGAAAAGGAACCCTTTAGCTCAGACTCTTCTTTTTCCACTTAGATCTTACAAGAAAGATAAAGTTGCATATCTTTGTGATTCGTAGGATTACCAACACATTGAATGGCATGATAAAGTGAGAAGAGGGGGAAAAGGTAGGGAAGAGGAAATGATTATCAGTAGGAGGGGTATAGAAGTGGTTTAGAAAGAACCAGAGAAAGGAGGAGACCTACACTTACGGAATACTCCACGTCTAGAATAGAATACTCAGTTTCCACAGTAATTCTAGAAGGGAGATGTTAGTAAATTAAGGATTAAGCCAAGTCCAAAAGCCAAGTCTGGTGGTGCATGCCTGTAACCCAGATACTAAGGAGGCTGAAACAGGAGTATCACAATTCAAGGCCAGCCTGGGCAATCTTAATCAAGGCCCTGTCTCAAAATAAATTGAAAGGGCTGGAATGTAATTTAGTACTCTCTGCATTCAATCCCCAATACAAGAATGAAATGAATTATTGAATTAATATGGCCAAATCTAACCAAGTTTTCTTTGACTCTAAAGGCTGTACTTTTTATATTGTGGTGTATCTGCCAATTGTTCATCTGTGTTGGTGACAGATAATTTTATTAAGTAAGGTTGTTGGTGCTTGTCAAATCTTATCTCTCAGAAGTTATTAGCTCTTTTCTCTATCCTATAAAATACTAAACTGTAATTATAAAAGTTTTAATTCTGATCAGTAAGTGTGATTCATTTATTTTGATATATAAAAAATTAATAAGACAAGATTGAGCAGTACATCATATTTTGGTATTTCTTCTCTGTTCTTCCAGACAAAATATTAAAACAGGATAACCATGACTGACATAACTGGGATTGTAAACTTAAAAACAAAATCTTCAGAGGTCAAAATAAAACCACACACAGTAATGAGGGTAGTACTGTAGCCTGCCAGGTTTGAGGACCATTCAGATTCAGCTCCTGTGGTTATCAGGAACTGAAAGTGTTAAGAATAGAAAAGAGATAAAGAAACAGGCTCTGTGGTAGAAACCAGACATAATAGTCAACCTAGCCCCAGTCTAGTTAGAAACACAAGGATCGACTGCATGTCAAGTCACAAAGAATTCACGCATTTTCTACCATCAGTACCATGCGGGTTGTATTCTTATAACTGCGCTGCCATTAAATTGTACGACAGTAATTTGAAAGTATACTTTAAAAATATGGTTTGCTTTACCAGCTATTTGAAGTTGTGGTGATAGGAATATATACACTGTATAGTAACATATACATAAAAACAGTACTGTGGTACTAGTATAAGAGCAGTTAGATTAACAATAGAAAATCCAGAAATAAAATAACAAAATGTGGAAACTGAGTGTGATGATTGTTGGGGCAATGTGTGTGGGTTGAGGGGAGTTGGTACCATTGTGTATGTAAAGCTTCATGTTTAATCTGAAGACATCACTAATAAAAATATTACTAGGACAAAGATACATTTTTGTACAAGTCTATGCTTTGCCACTAAAAGAAACCAGAACTTCTTTAAAAAGGGGACTGACTGACTAAACTTTGGGGGAAGGAAGATACAGAATGAGCCTGGAACAGCTGCTCATGACTAAAAGCAAGTAAGGTGATCAACCAACTACTCCTACCATAGCCAAAACAAAAGAACCCAAGTCAGAGGATCTTCACTGACCAAATGATGCTGAGTGTTGTTCAAGATTGCTCTGTTGGGTTAAAACATATCATAAACATTTTAAAAATCTGTAATACAGTGATTTTTTTAAATAAAACATGCTTACTGTCTGCGTTTAGTGGATGTGGTGAAACCAGCTCATCCTATGTACATCTTAAGAAAATCAAACATTGGTCTTAACCCCTACAAACTAAATATCTAGGAAAGATATTTACTATAGGAAAATTCCTTGTTACAGTTTATGTCTAAATGTCCCCACAAAGCCTCATGCAGTCAGAGGTGGCTGAATCATAGTATGTGATTGGTTCATGGTACAATGCTAGGATTAAGTGTGAGTGATTACTAAATCAGTCCCTGATTGGATTGGCACCACCCTAATCCCAGTAGACTGGATACAATATAAGGAACAGAAAGAGGCATGTCTTTCCCTCCCAGTTGATTTACTAGTTCTGGCAGCCATGAACTGTTACCTCTGCCATGTGCTACCCTGCCTTGGAGCTAGCTGATATGAACTGAAACCTCTGTGAACTGTAAACCAAATAAACCTTTCCCCCTTCAACTTTGGATGTTGAGTATTTTGTCTCAGCAACAAGAAAAGTAGGAATTTGGTACCAGAGAAGTGGGATCATTGCTGTGATCATACCTGACCTTGAGGGTCAGGAGCCTTTGGAACTTGCTTGTGGGGAGATTTTGGAAAGACTCAGATAACCAGCTGAAAAAGTAGAGCTGGAACACCTTTGTGGGTACTTGATGAGAGATTCTGGTCAGAACTTGGAAGAGCAGAATGCTGACAGAAATGATGCTGGTAAAGACTGCTGTGGAGAAGTTTCTGCTGGGGAGCACCTCACTGGATGCTGAACTCCAGACGTCGGCTCTTCAAAATTTCTCTACATTTTGCTTGTGTCCAGAGACTTTGAGTCTGAGATTAAGGGTGATGGACTAAATAATCTAGCAGAAGAAATTTCAAAGCAGTCTAATGTTGAGGTGGTGGCATGACTACTGCTGGGGCTTTTAGTCAGATTTATGTTGAGAATTAAGAGCAAAGATCCCAGCAGAATGATTTAAAAATGCTTTGAATTTGGCCAGAAAAGAAGCTCCAGTGAAGCTGTGGACTGTAAAGACAGAGCAGAGATCTTGATTGCTGTGAAGGAACAGGAGAATAGAGCAGATGGCCCGAGGGCATCACAAGAAGCCGCAGGGCTCCAACCTTTACAACCTCAAAGTTGCAGTGGTAAAAGACTGTGTGCGTGCGTGCAAGTGTGTGTGCGTGGATGTGTGTATCTTGAGACAGGATTTCACTATGTAGTTCAGATTGGCCTTGAATTCACTTTGTAGCCCAGGCTGACCTCGAACTTTAATGATCCTCCTGCCTCAGCCTCCTGAGTACAGGGATTATAGTGCCACCATGCCCAACAAAACTTTGCTTTGAGAAGAGAGTCCCAGAGCACAATGCTCCAGAATGGTGGTGGCCTAGAGAATCTGTTCTTAGAATTGGATTCAGAGTGTTCAGCGGTCCAGGCACTTGACCCCTACAGCCAAGAGAGAGGGAAACTTGGCTACTGCTTCAGCTGGCAGCAGAGCTTGGCAGCATCCACATGTCACTGGTTTTAGGTGCAGGCAGAATGGAGGAGTTGAGTTGGGAAGGTTTCCACCCAGCTCTCCAAAGAAGGCCTGGGAGGCCAGGCTGTGTGCTCTTGAGAGGGCAGAGTGTGAAGCCAAAGGTACAGTGGAAACCCCAGAAATTTGGAGAAACCAGGAAGGTGTATCATCGGAGGAAAACTGCAAGGAGGGAGGAGAGCTGTGCCCAGGGAAAAGCCATGGGAGTTACAACCACAGGCAGTGCCTTAGGGGCAGAGCCATCCAATCCCTCTGGAGTTCACAACTTGCTACAGATTGCCTTAGATGCTGCACATGGAATTACAGAACCTATTGTTTGTCCTATAATTTGGATTTTGGATTTTCTTTGGTCCCGTTTTTTTGTATCCCCCTATTTGTAACTTTTGCAGTGGTAATGTTTATCTTGTGCCATTGAAAGTTGAAAGTGTTTGGCTTTCTTTTCATTTGTTCAGGTGCTCATAGCTAAGAGTTCGCCTTAAATCTCAAAGGAGACTTGGGACTTGGACTTTTCAGCAGTGCTGAAACTTAGGACTTCGGCAGTTCTTAGAGATGGAATAAATGCCTTTTGCTTAAGGGAATGTACATGAGTCTTTGGGAGGCCAGGTGAAGAATGTTGCAGTCTTTGTCTAGCTCTCCCCATAATGTCTCATGTAGTCAGAGGTGGGACTTTTTCCAAGGTGGCTCAATGTAGAGTGTGTGACTAAATCATGGTGTAATGCTAAGATTAAGGGTGGGTGATTACTAAATCAGTCCCTGATTGTTTAGGCACCGCTCTAATCCAGGTAGACTGCTTATATAATGTAAGGGACAGAAAAAGGCTTGTCTTTCCCTCCTGCTTTGCTGCCTTCTATCAACCATGAACCGGTACCCCTCTGCATTGTGCCACCCTGCCTTGGAGCTAGCTGATTATGGACTAAAATCTCTGAACTATAAGCCAAATAAACCTTTCCCTATTAACTTTGAGTGGTGGGTATTTTGTCTCAGCAAAAAGAAAAGTAACTTAAAGGGGTTGGTAGAATCACACCATTTTGGAGCCTGTAATAAACAGTGGGTTGAGAAGGGGTGTCAGTAGCTGTTAAAAAAGCCTCGGTAAAGACAACTTAAAATGGATACAATAGATTTACCACATCTGTACACACTGATCCATCCTGGGTTAGAAGAAAGACTAGATATCTTGTGCATCATTTTAACAGTACTGTCAATATAGTATTCTTGCCAGAAGATTTGGTCAGCTATCTATATCTAAATTGCTAAAGGTACATTGAGGTACAGACAAACACGTTAATTGGAACTATGAAGATGCAGTCAGCAAAATCTAAGGTATAAATATTCTATAGGAACAGATAAGTAGCAAAGGGAAAAACAGAAGGGAGAATCTGTATGTGAAACAGGTTCTCAAACATTGGGGAATTGATCAGAAATTATCAAAGCTCTTGTGAAACACGTTGTGCATGTTTATAGCTGCACAATTCAAGAGCTTAACTCTTCAAAGTGACCTGTATGTCCATCAACAGAAGAATGGATAAAGAAAATGTATTTGTACATAAGCATTTGCTGTAAAGAAGGATAAATTGGGGTCATTTGCAAGAAAATCACCCTACTGGTACATGAAATAAACCAACATACAAGCTTAAATATAACATAGTTTCTTTCATATGATAAACCCCAAATATAAATTGGCGAAAGAAAAGATAATAGGAAAAGGGAATATGCGTCTTCTGCAAAAGGGAAGGGGACCAACAAATGAAGGGAGGGGAGGGAAATGGAATGACAAAGAATTAAGATGTGTTGTATACATGTGCCAGCTTCCTGTAATGAATGTCATTGTGTGCTACAAACATCTCCTTTAAAGCAGATGAGGCCAGGTATGGTAAACGCCTGTACCCCCGGCATTCTGGGAGGCTGAGGTGGGAGGATCACAGGTTTGAGCCCAATCTGGGCAACTTAGGGATTTGGTGAGACTGTCTCAAAAAATCAAAAGGACTGGGATGTGGCTCGGTGTGAAGGCCTTGGGTTCAGTCTTTAATGCCACCAACACACAAATATACGCACATGCATGCACTCACATTTATGATTACTAGGTTCCATCCTCAGTTTCCCACTCTGTACCTTTGGGCTAGGTTCCACGATTTTGCTAAGGAGTTGGCACATGCTAATGACTTATACCAATTTTTATTGGTACATGTGTGCAGTGCAGAATGATTATATTCCTCATGGGGAGTCGGTACATGTACAGAAGACATCTTAATTTTTTTCATCCTCATCCCTTTTTCTCCCCTCCCTTCATCTTTTGATCCCTTTCCCTTTTGCAAAAGATCTGTCTCCCTATTTCCTGTTATCTTTTATTTTGTTCTTTATATTTTGGATTTTTCATATAAGAGAAACCATGCAATATTTAGGCTTTTGTTTCATTTTTACATCAGGTGTGGTCTCAAGGTGCATCCATTTGCCTACAAATGACTCATATTTGATCCTTCTTAATGGCAAAATAGTACTCCATTGTGTATAAATGCTACCTTTTCTTTATCCATTCTTCTGTTGATGGGCATACAGGTCACTTCCACGATTTACCTATTATGAGTTGTACTACTATAAATGTGAATATACATGTATCACTGTAGTATGATCTCTTTAACTGTGAAAGATACCTAGAAGCAGAATACATGAGTCAAGTGGACTTTCTGTTTTTAGTTTTTTGAGAAATCTCCACACTGATTTCCGTAATGGTTGAACTAGTTTTACATTCCCACCAACAGTGTAGAAAGAACTTTTTCCCCCATAGCCTTTTCAGTATTTGTTCTTTGATTGCTTCATGATAGCCATTCTTGTGTTGCTTTGACTTGTATTTCTGTAATGAGAGATGTTGAACATTTTTTCATGTGTTTGTTGACCATTTGTACAAATGTATCTATTCATTTCAGTTACCCATTTTTTTGAATGTGTCTTTTATTTTGGTGGTGTGATTTTTTTTTTTTTTTTACTTCTTTTATGTATCAATCCTCTGATGAGACTTAGATCTTGAATCAAATACATTTGAGGGACCTTGTTTGGGTTCTGTTTTAAACCAAAGTAAAAAATAATTCCATTAATAATAGCACAATAAACGGGGGGTGGAAAGACTTAGGAAGTTTGCTCAGTAAGACGTAGCCATCACAAAGGAGCCATCATTTTTACAAAGAAGAAATGTGAAAAATCACAAGGATTGCCAGTGATTTAAAATGCCATCAATATATACTATTTAGCAAGGTTTATGAGCACGATAGGGCCTGTAATTTTCCTTTCTTTTGATGTCCTTGTGTAAATTACTTAATTTATTCTGTCTTTCTCTTAAGTGTTGGGTGTATTTCTTTGTTGTACTTTTGTATTACAAGATTGATGCTGTTTCTTCCTTGAATTTATGTGAAGACATTTTGAGCCTTGGATTTTTTTTCTGGTTAGTGTGTATTGTTTTAAAATTTTAGGAGAAGTGGTGACCAAAAAATTTCAGCTTAAATGGTGAATGTGTCTGAGATGAGATTCTGTCATTCTTACATCATATCAGTGGCAGGAATACTAGTATAAAAATCTATTCCATTTTTCACATGACGATAGTATATTATATGTTCAAATAAAAAAGAGTTGACTTCCCAGACTGCTGTGTGCAGTGGTGTCAAATGAGACAAATATGGGTGCATGTGGACTCATTCAATATGTATATACATCAGATCATTTTTATTTGCTGTATTAGAGTAATATGTGTGGTGGAGTATTAAGGGTTGTTTTGATGAGTTTTCCTACTCAGGATATTTTGCTCTAATTGTTTTTAGAGATGAATTTATGTGTGTATGTTTGTATGTATGTATGTAATTTGAAAAAAAATAATATACAGTTACCTTGGTTCTCAGTTGCTTTGAAACTCTAAGTGGACCTTGATGCATTTGACATGAAAATTTTATCCTGCTACTGATTGTTTATTCTAGCTTGCTCACACAAGCTAGAATTTGTTGCTGTCACTTGCCTCATGACTGTAAATCTCTCTTCCAGCCAAAATGATTTGATAGTCATGGTTTTTGGTTTTAGCACCTTGAATCAGTAAGTACTGAGGTACCACTCTATTTACATGATTCAAACTTCAAGAGTTAGGAAAATCTGTCTTGAACTCAGTCTTTCTGTCACTCACTTTCCTGCCTTGAAAGCCAACTCATACTAGTTTTATTGTTATCTGTTCAATTCATACTTGCTGTAGCTGTTTTTTTATTACTGTTTTTCATCCTCTAACAACATTCTTGACAAGAAGTTAATGTAGCCATCATACTATTAATGTATTTTTAGGTTATATTTAGTCATATTAGCAAAAACCAACATTAAACATGCTTCTTAATAACTAAGTCGCCCTTCTTTTTAACTAGATTTTAAAGACATCTTTTTGTTTCATTTCAGCCATGAACCAGAGAATCAGTCAAAGTGCTCCAGTAAAACAGCCACCGCCCTTGGCTCCCCAGAGCCCACAGGGAGGTGTCATGGGTGGTAGCAACTCCAACCAACAGCAGCAGATGCGTCTCCAACAGCTGCAGATGGAGAAGGAAAGACTTCGGTTGAAACAGCAAGAGCTGCTTCGGCAGGTGAGGCCACAGGTTAGAAACCAGCCTTCTACTTTTGGGGGTTTATTTTCCTTTGTCAAGTTGGATAAATTTCATTTTAGCATTTATTAGTTAATGAGGACCATTGTTTTTCTAAAATTAGAGTGACACACAAGCATTCTGTCTGGTTGATTGGCTGTTGATCATATGGGCTATAGTTGTATGTGAAATTGTATATTGTGTTTCTGAGGATTTTGCTAGTAGGGATATTCTAAAGCATCACTTGGGGAAAAACATCTTTAGATGAATTATTTGTGTATGGGAGGGATATAGCAGTATGACTTTACTTCAATGGCAAATATGTTTTAGTATTGATAAATCTTAATAATTCTCTTAAAATAGGAGTTATACCCAAATAATATGAGTTATACCCTAGTTTATGTGATCCCAGTATAGCTTAAAATTAGCTGCACACCATGTGCAAGGCCCTGAGTTCAGACCTCAGTATGGGGTGGGGAGGTGGGTTACCTCCTTACGGATGTTTTTTCTTACAGAGAAGAGTAGTATCTTAACAATAAAGAGCCTGAAACCCTGTATAATTATTGCCATCAGTTTTCTTTTAGAAAGTACTGTTTATTGGTGTTTATATTGAATAAAAATAGATGATCACTCATCAAAATTAATTTTTATCTTGTTTCAAAATATTTAAGATTGTGTTCAGACATTAGGGATGTGATCTTATATACTTCTTAATTTTTATATAAAAACTTTCTAATAGATAATAGAAGCAAACAGTAGTGAAAGTATACAAAAGTATACTGGGAGGAAATAAGATGTCGTTTTCCCTATTTCCCTAGTTTTTCCTCCCAGAAATACTGTTGACAAACAAAAAATAATGTGTATCTATACTATTTACCCGGTGGAATCATAACATACTGAATATAGACACTTAAAAATCAGTTGTACTCTACATTTTTGTTAATGAAAGCATGGAAAATTAAAGATACATATTTTAAGAAAACTTTTTCAAAGTGTCATTTGAACGTATACAAAGTCAGTAGTGTCTCTTAACTCTGATTTGGGATACAAACATCTGGTACCTGAGGAATTAAATACATTCATGGAATCTCAGACAGGCTCACCTTCAAATTGTTTGTGCACTGTCAGTGTAATTCTACTGTGGGTGATGTCAGCGGTGAACCCTGATGGAGAGTAAAGGTTTGTGCTAGCATATGATGTCAGGATACATGAAAGGGATGATTCTTCATCTGAATAAAGAAGATAGAAAGTAGAAGCATAGTAATATGGTTTATAGAATCTCTGACTGAATTTCTAACAAATGTAGAGGAAAGGTATTTTTTACTTAGAAAAAACTGTATTGTCAAAATAAGATAGCACCATCAGTAATTTAACTATGTGGCTAGTAGAAAAAATAAAGCATTTAAAATATGTTTGCACAGGCCTGTTTTCATTGTTTGCCTTTCATTTTGTTGTGACTAAGTTCAGGTCTCAATTTCAAAACTACCCAAATCAAGAAACCTTAATAGGAAAAAGTTATTTAATTGGCAACATTGAGGTCTTGCTGTTTTTAAGGTAATTTAAAGTTTAGAAATGAGCTATGTATTTTGTTGTATACCATGGATCAGCCTGCTTGGTTTTTGTTTGTTTTTGGTGGGCAAAATGCTGCTACTTATAAAACTCTTCATTCTAAAGAATTTTTCTAAATCTTATTCTCATTCTTACTCTGGGTGATGGGTCCTGGACAGAATAGCTTCACTTTCTTTAAAGGTAACCTCTTTGTTTCTTCTTTATTGCCTACTGTGTTGTCTTTTTTATATTGAAGTGACAGGTCTGCTCTATTCTCATACTAATCATCTAGTTTTAAGAATTTTTGTTTTTGTTTTAGCAGTCAGTGTAATTTCAGTACACCTTAAGTTGTTTGACTTTCTCTGAACTTCTTCCATTGACAGTATTTCTTATCAGTGGAACATCAAAATGCTACTTATTTCGTCTAATACTTAGACGCAAAGAACCTACCTGACTGTTACCAAATTTTTAGTCCTATGCTGTCCTGTCCTCACTGCTGAGGTTTCAATTTTGTTACGTGGTGACTCCATTGGCTCTTGTCTTCCTCAGTCTGCTGCTTCTTGGGTAGCTTGGGAATTCTGTGCTATGGTGATATGTCTGGATACAATTTGTAACTCAGCCTACATAGCCAAACCATGTGGCTTAAAGTAATTTTTACCCATCTTATTTTTTACTCTTAGGCAATGCGGAATATCAATCCCAGCACAGCAAATTCTCCAAAATGTCAGGTAGGCTCTTATATGATGTTTTAGCATTGGGGAGAAAAAATATATATTAGGAAAGCAAGAAACTTGTATTCCAAGATCCTGTCCTCATTGAAGATTAGCCAGAGTATAACTTTGAGTCATCTTTCTACCAAGACACTTAACATTAATTTTCTTATAGAATCTGCACTATCTCCTCCCTTTCCACTCCTCCCAGAGTTTTTAGTATTCAGTTTGACGGTGTGGAGGTCTTTTTACTCTGTATTTGAAGTGTATTGTGTCTCAGTTGTATATCCTGTCAGTGTCAAAGTGTGTCTGATTTTTATGTGTGTAGTTTAATGTTATATTTTTAATGTTTTAAAGGAATTAATAAATTGAACAGTAGCAAAAGATAGTACAAATTATTTACCTGGGTAGGCTAATTTTGGAAATCTTTCTCAGAGTCATGAGACTATGAGGAAAAGAGGATTTGTTTCTAGTGGGCATTCCAAAGGAAGACTATCAAAACTGTCAGAAGAGGTAAAGTTCCATTTGGATGGTGTTTCAGGTTTCTTGATGGCATTTTTCCCTGATGAACTCCAGAGAGCATAGGTTGTAAAGGCATTTGGTATAGATGGAAAGATTGTGGCCATTTTTCTTTTCTAACAGATTCTCCTGTATGACTCAGAAGAGGAATTACTTTCTTAAAATTAAAGAAAAAAAAAAAAAACTGTGTCTGTAGAGTCCAAAAGATACAAAGAAATTGGGAGCAAAGATTTGAAGAAATTACTCTTTTCTTGGATAGGGAGAAGTAGCCATAAAACACTTTATATTCTCTGTAGCTCTTTCCACTGTATACTAAGTAAGTGCATTGCTTTATAATCAACCATAAAAGTGTGATTTGGCAGAATTCCAGTTGTCCATGGGAGTGCTATGCTAATAAAGTTCAATACAGTCTTCAAAGACCAGTTACCTTTGTAATAAACTGTTTTTATCTGCCTTTTGATTGCTTCTGTCTCATCAGAAAACCAAGTAAGAGAGTAATTCAAGTTATCTTGACTAAAGTAGAACATAGACATTGTAATGATGAGGGGCAGTAATATCCATTTGAGTAAGAAGGGAACATAGTATTGGAATTTGAAGTCATTTTTTCTTTGCTTTTTCTCACTTTTATCTCAAAGGAGACATTTATTAATGATAAATGAAGTGAAAACTAATAAAGAAGTAGAAATTAACTCCAGTGAGATTTGAGCTCAAGGTCCTACAAGCCAAAGATAGAAGTTGAAATACCATCTCCTCCCCCATTCAGATCTTATACCTTAAATTGACAAATAAATGCTTTTTAGATTATTTAGCATTTGAAAATAATTGCTATCATTAAAACTATCACAAGGAAGTCTTTTTTAAAGTAATAAAACTATAGAAAAGATGAGGCCAAAGTTGTAGCTTATTAGTAGAATGTGAGTTTAGCATGTGCAAGATCTTGGGTTCACTCCCTAGCACCAGCACCACCACCACCCCCAGAAAAAGGGAAAGAAAAGATGAAGCTTATAATAGTAAACTTTTAATGTACTAAATTTGCACATTTGTTAACTTAAATTTACATAGGGCAGAGCAAAAATGGCTTTTGTTTTTGTTTTGTTTTGCTTTTCTTTGTTTGCAGTACCAAGGACTTGTGCATATGCTTTATTACTGAGCTAAATCCCTACTCCCTTTTTATTAATTTTTGTAAAATTTTGAGACCAGGTTTTGCTAAGTTGCCCATGCTGGCCTAGAACTTGTAATCTTCTTGCCTCAGTGTCACCTGGGACTATAGGTGTACGCCACCATGCCAAGTGAGAGACACATTTTTAAAAATTCATGTTGCATATGATGGAGATTAAAATATTTATTACGTATGTTTTATTTTGTTTTGTGGTGCTGGGGATTGAACCCAGGCCTAGGACATGCTAGGAAAGCATTCTGCCACTAAGCTATATCCTCATCAGGTTTTAGTTGTCAACATACTGATACAGTTGTGAAAATGTCATTCAAAGTATGAACTTCCAGTGTAGGATTAAATGTGAAGTAGGTCGGTTTCATGGAATATGGTGGTATTTAGAAAAAGATGTGTGTGTTTTTCTCATCTTATGTGTTTTCTATGTGATTTTAAGGTAGATTTTTTTTTTTTATTTTAAAGGTAGTAAAATCCAACAAAACGTAACAGAACAAAGTCAATCAAAACAAAGCAGTAGAATTGGTACAGAACTTTTAAGAAAGATACTATGAAAACAATAGCTACTATAGTATATCTTGTTATTTTCAGAATAGTTGACCTTTCCAACAGGTATAGTAAAATCAAACCAAAAGAAAAAAAAAACACAATAAAACCAATAAAAACAGAGTATAAAATAAGTTCTCCCCCCAAAATTAATCAGAATAAAGCAAAACAACAAGAACAGTATTGGGCCTAGAATCCCCCATTTTTGCTACATTGTGTCCTGTCATCTTTCAAAGAGATGCTCAGGCTGCCAGCCCCAGGTTTGTCTCCTGGTTGAAGATGCTCAGGCCCGGTTGGGTGGGCTCCAGAGAAGCCCATTTCTTTCTCCTCCTGGGGTCCACACCTAAGGTAGATTTTGTAGGACAGAAAATTGACAACTTTCCCCAACCATCTTTAAGAATTATGGGTGACACCCCTATAACAAAAAACAAGAGTTTTAAAAGAAAAGCGTTATAAATTTAATCAAAGTTTTGTGTGATCAGGGAGCCTACAGAAATGAAAACTTAAAGATCTCTGGAAGCTAAATTCTTGACACTGAGGTTTAATGAAGAATGGACAGCCATGTAGAATCTGATTGGACAAAAAGATATGACCTAATGTTAGATGATAGGGAAACTCAGCAACACCTGACAGATTCATCTGTGGTTCTCAGTGTAGAACGTCTCCCCCTGCTCCGTCCCCGATATAGAGCAGGACCCCTTCTTCTGCTCTATAGAGCATCTCATTCGGAAATGAGTTCTTAAGGTCTAACAGACAAGATAGGTCAGAGAAAATTTCTTTATAGCCACTTCTAATATAGAAAAGCAGAGTTAGGTTAGAATAGTTTTAGGTTGTATGGTTTGCTTTGTGGGTAAGGGGTTCTATTTGCTGTGACTCACCGTAAGGAAAAGGAATTATGTTTTCTCTGGCCTGTCTTTGGGGAGAAAGGGAAAGTAAGAAAAAGGTCAGGAGAGAGTTAGAGACTTAGTTTCTAAAACCCTTCATGCTCTGCATGACAAAGCATCATGCTTTGGGATGTTGTTTTCTGAGTCCCAGCAGTGTCAGGAAAGCTTGCTTGCTTGCTTGTTTGTTTGTTTATGGAAAGCTTTAAATAGGGTTTCCGAGGGTAATCCTGAGAATACCTTCCAGTCTGAAAGAACAGAAAGTGTAAAGGCATAACTCAGTATTTGAATATCAGGCACTGTTTTCAAAGTCTTTTTTTTTTTTTTTTAACATTTCTAATAGAAGTTAGTGCAGCTGAGTTAATAAGCAGCAGCACTACCAAAGTCATTATTTTATTTGTAGACCTCATATGGTGGAATGTGGGAAGGTACAAAATAATCAAAATGATTTTGAATTACTAGGTTTAAAAGCTGTTAAATACTTTGCTAAGATTAATAAATTTGTTGTAGGGTTGTGTAATCATTTATACTAATGTCAGTATGAATAAGGGTTCCTGAACAATCCTGAGATATGACTTAAAGGTAAAAAAAAAAAAATAATAAAGAAAACTTTAAACCTTGTGTGGTAGCACACACCTGTAATCCCAGTATGCTGGGAGGCTGTGGGAGGAGGATCACAAGTTCTAGCACAGTGTAAGACAACTTGGTGACTTAGTGAGACTCTCTTGCAAAAATAAATAAAATTTTAAAAAATTTTAAAAGGGTTGAGGATGCTAGTCTAGTGCAGAGGCCCTGGGTTCAATCCCCAGTACTAGAAGGAAAAAGAGGGAAAAAAGACATTTAATGTATCTTCTTAGGTAAATGTGGAAATTCATTAATTTGTTACAGTGTGTTTATAGAATTTTGGAATTTGTCCTTATAAAAGCTTAAAATTTTAATTTCATTTTAATTATGATTTTTATGTTTCAAAAGCAACTTCTATTCTTAAGACATTGAAACTATAAACATCTTTGTGAGCGTGAACATTTCATGACTAAC
The DNA here is from genome assembly GCA_004363535.1 of Dasyprocta punctata. Classification (NCBI taxonomy): domain Eukaryota; kingdom Metazoa; phylum Chordata; class Mammalia; order Rodentia; family Dasyproctidae; genus Dasyprocta; species Dasyprocta punctata. The sequence goes on along the minus strand of RJWM01020608.1, from coordinate 6,784 downwards.
TTCCTAGTCATATCTTTTATTATACCTCCAAGCTCCTTTGTAAATTGGAGAAACCTTTGCAGTGGTTTTAGGAGTACATTTCCAGCTTGTTTGTTGAAGAGAAACAGTTTGAAGATAGTCACTGTTGAATGTGAATGTTTTTGCCTTCTTGTGTTAAAGAGCAGTGTTTATTATTTAGCTTTGCCTTCTACTGTACCAAAAGATCAGATCTAAACTCTACGGCTTGGCTTGTGGTGTGTGTCAGTGGTTTCTCGCTTACTGATTCTAGGTAAGCAAGTCTTCCACTAGTAAGAACCTTCAGTATCTCCCTTGACTCTTAGCAAATAAGGTTGTCCACTTTCTCTTATAATCCTAGGTCAGAACTCCTTCCTAAGCATCCTCATCATAAGTCTTGAAATTAATCACAAAATAAAAATAATACATATATATAAAGATAGCAGCCAATGGAATTCAAGTTTAGATGGTCAAAAGTATGATACAAAATTATTTTTTAGCAAGTATTATGTAGTTGCCCTTCTTAGGGGCACTAAAAAGTATGTATCATGGTCATTACTGGTTTAATGTACGGTTAAACCCACAGTATTACGTTGAAGATACTGGACTGTGTCATTTTCCCTCAGTAGTGAAGAGGTTCAGGTGTTCACAGTTTTAGTTAAATAGAGCATAGCAATGCTACTGTTCAGAGCTATGTGAAAACAATTGCCAAACATCATTTTCCCCTTGAATTTAGTAATAGCAAAGAATTGGGGCTTTTTCTTTTTCTGTTTTTTTTTTTTTTTTTTTTTTTTTTTTTGCGGCACCGGGGATTGAACTCACAACCTCGCGCCTGCCAGGGCAGGCGCTTAAGGCACTGAGTCAAACTCCTGGCCCTGGTTTTTTGAGGCAGGGTCGCACTATGTAGCTCAGGCCGGCCTTGCACTCGCGTTGTATCTTTTTCTGTTTAAACCTTGTTTCATTTTAGCAGATTCTAAAAAAGCTGTTCTCAAAATCCTTTTAACACTTTTTTCAACATTCTCTTTCATCTCCGAAGTCTTAATTTTAAAGAAATCTAAACTCACTTGAGTATTTCTCCATGAATGTATTTTATTTTTGTTATGTTGAAAACTTTGTGTGTAAAAAGAGAAAGGGAAGATTTAGCCTTATACCTTGCATACTCCAATAGGTTATTTTGTTTTATTAATTAAAATTGGCTCGTTCTTGTTATTTGACTGATGCTGTAGTAATTATTACTTTGAGAGACAAATTAGAAAAGTTCTAATTCTAGAAATCTTTAGGAACAGTGTTGAATCTTGATAATGCTGGAAACACCAAACTGCAATTCCTGTTTTGAATGTTAGTTACTTTTCAGAGTTCTTCTGATTGTCTCAAAATCTATATATGTGTATGTTTTCCAGTTTCAAAAAAAATTGGAGCTGGAGATTTAGCTCAGCGGTGTGAGCGCCTGCCTGGCAAGCGCGAGGTTGTGAGTTCAATCCCCGGTATCAAAAAAAAAATTGCCCTGAAGTGCAAGCTAATACGATAAATGTACGTAGTTCAGTGGTACAGTGCTTGCCTGGCACACCTGAGGCTCTGGGTTCATTCTCTAGCACCAGAAATTCAAACAAGCAAATAGGATTCTAAGCATTGGCTAAATGTTTCCATGACTTTATAAATTACAAAATACTACTTGACTTTTGAAGGCTGTGTTAATTTTTCAGTTGGCATATGTTTGTGGCGTATACTGAATATATTAATTGTGAGGAGTTGTTGCATATACATATCACATTTAGATCCTTTTTATTTTTCCTCCCTTCCATTTTCCCCGTGCCCGCATCCCCTTCCCATTTCCACGTAGCTGTCTCCCTGTTTTCTGTCACCTTGAAAGAAAGCAAGCTGTCTTGGAAAATGTGGTATGGCAGGACCCTATCTTGAATAGCTGGAAGAAATCTCTTTTTCTCCTATTTTTAGTACTGACATAAATTTTTAAGACAAGCTATGAATTTCTGAAGTTATTTTCTATTTTTAAATTCAGATTTCAAGTTTTCTAAGATCATCTTCCTTAAATTGGTTATCACCTGCTTCACTTGTGTGCCATGTATTATCCATCCATGAATACATTCTCAAATAGCTTGGTATTTGCTAAAAACAAAAGTGTTTTAAGAAAGTAGTTAAGGTTGACTTCGCAGTCCCCTCCCTCGAGTCATTAATTCTTGTTAATATTTTCATTTGTAATAAACATACTTTGCTACATTGGGTTCTATTTGGGAGATTTTAAAATTATGCTTGCTATTTAAAAAAATTTTAAAAACTGTTGGAGGGAAATTACATCTCTGTATGGAGAAAAACAGACCAACTTTTTCTCTCTGTTTTTATTTTTGTTTTTGTTTCTGGGTTTTTGAGACAGGGTGTCACTGTGTAGCGCAGGTTGTCCTCAAATGCACAGTGAGCCTCCTGTCTCAGTGCCCCCACCACCACCACCAGTGCTGGAATTATAGCTGTGTGCCATTATGCCCAGATTTCCCCTTTTTAATAACGTGTATGTCTTTGGCATTCGTAAGAGTATAACAGTCGTAACCTCTTCTTCCCCCATAAATACACATATACACTCACATCTACTTAGACTGAATTTCAAAATAATTGTGCTAATCACCATTACTTTTCAGAATTTTTTTTTTTTTTTTTTTTAGTGGCACCGGGGATTGAACTCACAACCTCGCGCCTGCCAGGGCAGGCGCTTAAGGCACTGAGCCAAACTCCCAGCCCTGATTTTTTGAGGCAGGGTCGCACTATGTAGCTCAGGCCGGCCTTACGCTCGCGCTGTAGCCCAAGCCGGCCTCGAACTCACAACGCTCCGCCTACCTCAGTACTTTTCAGAATTTTAAGGATTATTGTATAAGTCTTGTAACTATTCCTAAGTCCATGTGTACATTTTTGAAGTAAAAAAAAAAAAAAATGATTAATTCTTTGGAAATTGTGCAAACAGTAAAAAACAAAGCAAAAAAAATTCCACAATTGGCTAACTATTGCTTGTTTTAATTCGTTTAGTGTTTTGTGGTACTGGGATTGAACTAGGGCCTTTACACTGAGCTACATTGTCTGTCTGTCTGTCTGTCTATCTATCTGTCTGTCTTTGAGACAGAGTCTCTCTAAAGTTTTCAGTTGTCTGGGCTACGTTTGAATTTGCAGTCTGCCTCAGCCTCTAGTGCTGGGATTACAGGTGTGTGCCACCACACCCAGCTTGGCTAAATGTTTTAAGAAGGCAGACTTTAAACATGGAATGGAAATTTGAGGATGTATCCTACTCCATGTTTGACTTAGATTTTGAAGAGCAGTGAGAATGAAATGAGAAATAATTTTAAAAAGAATTCTTACTATAAACTGTCCTGCTTCCAGTGAAAAACAGATAAATTGTCGGTTTCCATTGTAAACCTTATAATTCCTTGTATTCTTAGTCAAGTATTATAAATGTGAAAGTGAGTTACTACATAAAGCTAAGAACTGTAGCTGTAAACTGAATGTTTGTTTTAGAACTGTTTAGACCTTTTGCTAATCTATTAGAGTAACAGGTTTATCAAAACACATTTTACATGAATAGAAAACCTGTTTTGTAAACTTTTGGACATAATTGAATTGTCTACAATAAAACTGATTTTAGTTGAAATGTTTCATGTTGAAAGTTACATGAAGTAACTAACTCTTAAAGAGTTTCTTTGGATTATTTTATCCTAAACACAGTGTCTAAAATTAGAATACTGATCTAAAAATACAAGTTTGTTGAACTTCTCTTTTTGCAAAAGTAGAACAGTTTTGACAGTCTTTCAAAAATGGGGAAATAAGCAAGTTACAGGAAATTCAGCCAAAACTTAATCGTGCTTCTGTTCTGTATTTCAAAGGTCAGATGGTTCTTCTAGAGTATTTGACTTTTTTAAAAATGAAGTATTTTTAGGCTCATTTTCTTCTGTAATACGAAAATGTAGTGAATTTTCCCATTGAGTTTGTAAATCTTTGGTAATCTGGGACACATTCGGAGTCAGAGTTTTCTGTATTACAGCTAAAATCAATGTTCCCAGCTTGGTCTGGAGAGAATTTGCCAGAGTGGTTTATAAAGGAAAACAGGAGTTTGCCTGCTTTGTACCCTGGCTTTTATGGACCCAGTGCCCAGCCATAGGCATTTGATCCTTGTTTCTCTCATGTAAATAGCAACATAATTCCCATAGGGTAGAAGAGACACTTTAAGGGCTAGGGGTGTAGCTTAGTGATAGAAAGCATTTTCCTAGCATGCACAAAGCCCTAGATTTATTCCCAGCACCCCCTGCTAAGACTTTAAAAGCCAGATGCAGTGGCACACACCCGCAATCCTAATTTTCAGAGACCGAAGCAGGAAATTGCAAGTTCAAGGCCAGCCTTGGCAACATAAGGAGACCCTATCTTTAAAACAACCAAACCAAAATAAAAAACATGAAGATAATACTTATTTTGGCTTCATGTAAAATTGATGCTTATCATTTAGAAAAGTGAAAAGAAAGAGAGTGGATAGAAGTTTGAAAACACTTAGACTAGTTCTAGGTTTTTAAATTCTTACTGAATCCAAGAGAGATGACCACAGTTGTATCTACACAAAACTAAAGTTTAGAAATAACCAAAATATCTTTTCAGCAAGTGAATAATCAATTGTAGTATATTTTTATGTTAGAAAGTTAGTGATAGAGCCGGGTGTGGTGGCGCACGCCTTTAATTCCAGCACTCTGGAGGCTGAGGTAGGAGGAGCATTGTGAGTTCGAGGCCAGCTTGGGCTACAATGTTAGCTCAAGGCTGGCCTGAGCTACATAGTGCGACCCTGCCTCAAAAAAACCAGGGCTGGGCGTTTGGCTCAGTGGCTTAAGTGCCTGCCCTGGCAGGTGTGAGGTTGTGAGTTTGATCCCCGGTGCCACAAAAAAAAAAAAAAAAGTGATAAAAAGGAATGAACTATAACATGAATTAATATCAGGATAATCTGCTAAATAAAAAGAATTAGGCTATGTGATTCCATTTATAGAAAACCTTATAAAATACCAACTAACCTTTAATGACAAAAAAGCAGGCGATTGGTTTTTAGGGGTGGGAGTAGAGGGGGTAAGAAGCAGCAGAATATTTAGGAAATGATTATCTTTATTGTAGTGGGTATTTCAGAATTGTACGTATTTAAATCATTGTGTAATTTCTGCAACTTTGTTACTCAAATCTGAGGAAAACTTCAGAAATTAGGGTATGTAAGCAATGATGTTCTGTTTATTGTCATGAGATGTTTCAGATGGCAGCTGAACATTCATGGCTTGAGTGTGATGTCTGTAGTATGTATATATGCTGTATGTATCATCAGCCTTGTCGTATTACTTGTTTTATGCTAGATAATGCTAACCCCCATCACCACTCGTAAAGGAGCAATTTTTTTATTTATCCTCTCAAGTTCAGTCTATATGAATCTTTGATTGAGATGTTTCTGTAGTCCTGGAGCTTGGGTATCTCCTTAGTGCACTTGGAATGATTTACCTTTTTATTCACACTCTTAAGTTGCCTTTCTTTTGTGAATTGGAATAGGTGTTTCTGCAGTATCTGCTGACAGTATAAATTCATTTGTTAAATGAAGCAAAAAGTGAAGATTAAAGTTGAGTTCAGTAGCACACACCTGTATCCTAGCTTCTCAGGAGGCTGAGATGAGAGGACTGTGTTTAAGGCCAGTCTAGACAACAAGGTGAGACTCCATCTCAAAAAAAAAAAACTTTAAACAAGTATAGTGCCAAAATTTAGGTAGCAAAAACATGGAGAATCTAGTTTGCACATAACTCTTAGTTTTAATCTTGTAAAATAACCTCAAAAAAGACTAAAAATGCTGTAGAAGCATTATAAAAATTATAACCAGTCACTTCTGTCAGTAATGATTTACACATTAGTAAAGGTACTTGCTTTGTTCTAAAATCACTTCTTATAACTTTGTAAGATGAGAATGGAAGGATCAAAAATAGAGGATAGTAGCTGGGTGTGGTGGCACACTCCTATAATCCCAGCACTCGGGAGGCTGAGGTATTGTAGCCCCAAATATTCAGTACGGTAATCCAAGTACTGAAATCCTTTGTCTGGTCTTCCTCACAATCCAAGAAGTTATATTTATAAATCCACTGAGACGTTATTGGAATCCCGGTAAGTTAATTCCAATCTACCACCTCCAATGCAACCCACGACGAGAGTAAAGATTCCCAGACATATTCCAGGTTAAGGGCAGCCAAGGGCTCCTAAGTCCAATCCTCGTGAGGACATGCAGACAAAGGCCTTGATCCTAGGGCTCTCCCAGAATTTATTAACTAGTGAAGCAAGAGGTTGGCTTGAGGATGAGTGACAGTGAGGATGGCAGAAACTACGTGAGTAACTTGAGCTGGCTAACAAGGTAGTGAGAAAGGTATCTCTGCAAAATGCAGATGAAGATATGCAGGGGGCTCAATTTGCACAACCCAATCAAGATAGCAAGTGGATTGTTTTAGGAGGCTGCTGCTTCAGTTTCCAATATGCAGACTTTATGCCCTGGGAACTCACAGCCTCTTTCTCAAGGCTCATCCCCAGTCGACATTCCCAGAGCTCACTCACTGGCTCTGCCATCCCGCTGTGCTTTATACATCTTACAAAGGTCACTTTGGGAGGAAACAGGACACTGTCTGATAGCTTTAAAGACTACATACCAGTACCTGCTTCTGCTATGTAAACTTTTATGCCCTGGGGACTCATAGCCTCTTTCTCGAGGCTCATACCCAGTTGACATTTCTGGAGCTCACTG
>RJWM01020607.1:0-36842 GCA_004363535.1 Dasyprocta punctata | reverse complement strand
ACCTAAGCTTTTAAAAAAATAAATAATAAAAACTGGGAAAATGCAGAGAGAGAGTAAGCATTGGTCCTATCTTTCCTATATGAACTATACCCCAGCACAACTAAAAGCCAAAGAAAGAAAATTTCTTTTGATGCAAGTATTCCAGCTGAAAAACTAGAAAAAAAAAAAAAAACTAATGGACTGAGGTAGTGAGTGTCGATGATCACTAATACCCCAAGAGGAAACACTAGTCATATGCTCCCCTCAGTCAGTTCACAAAATGGAATTGGTCAAAAACACAAAAATAAACCAAGCATGGTATCATATGCCTGCAATCCCAGCAGTGAGAGAGATCAGGCAACAGGACCACGTGTTTCAGTCCCACCTGTGCAACTTAGCATGATACTGTATCAACATAATAAAAAAGGGGTGGGGACATAGCTTAGTGACAGAACACCCGGGGTTCAATCCCCGGTGCCACACACACACACACACACCCTGATTCTGACCAACCATCTAACTAGCAAATTGTGATAACTGCAAGGCACACAGAAATATATTAAACCATACTGATGCAGCCAGCAAAACCCAAACTGGAGGGACATGTGTCACCAAATTTCTTCAACCACAACAAAACGCATGGCAAAAGGATATGAAGATTAAAAGATATCAACCATTTGTAATGTACCTACTTAATTTAGATACTGATTAAAACTCATGTGTGTAAAATTTTTATTATTTGTATTAAACATATACATGTATGTATATATTTCCAAGGAGTATGGACACAATGAAACTGTTTAGTTTTTGTGATCTCCTCTGATCTCAGAAGCTAAATTGGGTAGGGTCTCATTAGTATTTGAATGGGAGACTACCTCAAAATGGGTGCTGTTGTTTTAAGTATTTCTTTATGTGCTGGGTGTAGTGGTGCACCCCTCTCATCACAGCACTCTGCAAAGCTGAGGCAGGAAGATTCTAAGTTCAAGCCTAGCCTAGGCAACTTAGCTTATACAGCAAGACCCTGTCTCAAAATTTAAAAAGGACTAGGGATACAGCTTAGTGTGAAGGTCCTTGATTCAGTCCCCAGTACCAGCAAATATATACAGATAAATGCATACTTCCTTATATCTATGTAAAGAATCCCAATTCTAAAGACACATACTTAAATGCTGATGAACTGGTATATCTGGGATGTGCTTCAAAGTAATCCAAGACTGAAGGCGAGTGACAGAATACGGACAGAACAAGACTGATTGTGAGCTGGTAGCTGCTGATTAAGGAGACAGTATGTAAAGAGGAAAGAGGGTTCACCAAACTAAGAAAGATGTTGTTGCATGTTTTTGAAATTTTCTACAGCAAAGTTTTCTTTCCAAGCACAAACAAACAGAAAAGAGCACCCAACCCTACCTACCTCACAGGATTAGGTTACTCTGAACAAATGAGAAATGTTATACTTAGATGATTACTAAGCTTTTCCTCTGTAATAAGATAGCTAAGAGGTGAATAGTGCTTTATCTTCCATTTAATTTTCTTAAAAGAACAGAATAAACTGAAGGAGAAAATCCAGATGTTCATGGTAATGAAATGTGAATGGTATACTTTTTTTTGTTTCTACTCTATAATGACTCCATATACGTCATCACTCAAAGGAAATTCCATGAAATGGACAGATACCTTTGGAAAAATGATGACAAAGATAACTAGTTATTAACAAGAAAAGATATTCAAGATGTTTCATATATAAAAGGTTATTACTAAATGGGAGGAACCATATGAGTTCCTTTTTATGAAATTTAAATATACATATAATTTTTATATATGTAGGGGGAAAAGCCTGAAACCCTAATCTTAGATTGTTGGAAGTGTTTTTATTTTGTTGTTTGTTTTACTTCCTAATGTATTACTATATTGAATACACCTCTTATACAACAAGAAGCTTTGAGCTTTCAGGTTTGTATGTAAATTCTTACCTGAGTACTCCCTTAACTTCCTTACCCTGTTTTGTTGTTGTTCTTTTTTTAATTGAGGTAATATATATAAATATATATAACAGAATTTATCACTTGTATTAAAATTCTGCAGTACATTCATATTATTATATGACTATCGCCATCATCCATTTCCAGAACTTTTTCATTTTTCCAAACTAATACTCTGTACCCATTATATAGACTCCTCCTTTTGTTTACTCCAGCAGTCACCATTTACATTCTATGAATTTGATCACTCTTGGTACCTCATATAAGCAGAATGCATGTTTCATATTCTTTTGTGTCGATTTGTGTCACTTAGCATAATGTTTCAAAGATTTATCTGAATTGTAGCATGTGCCAGAATTTCCTCTTTAAGGCTGAATAATATTTTGCTGCAGGTTCATTTTATTTATCCATTTACTCATAAATAGACACTTGAATTGTTTCCACACTTGGAATAAGGCTATGAACATGAGTATCCAAAAAAACTGCTCAAGTCCCTGCTCTCAATTTGTTTAGGGATAAGCCTACAAGCAGAAGTGCCAGGCCCTATGGAAATCCTGTTTAATTTTTTGAGAACCACTATCCTGTTTTCCAGAGCAGATACACCATTTTGTGCTCCCCATAATGCATAAGCATTTCAATTTCTCTACATCTTTGCCAAGACTTATTATTTTTGTTCCCTCTTATCATCCTTTATTTTTCTCCATGGACACTACCAGTCATACGACAATACTCACTTGCTTATTTATATTGACTTCTAGGATTTAAGCCCCTCAGGAACAGGACTATTGGCTTATTATTGTATTCCAAGCACCTAAAACATGCTTGGCACATAGCAAGTGCTCATGAAATTTACTGAGTAAACAATAAAACACTTGACTCCCAACTTTAGCAGGCATCAGTGTCTGTTAAATAGATTTATCACACCAAGTAGCTTAAACTATGTCCTGTTTAGGGAATCTCAGAGTTTAATAGGTGATTATTTTAACAGTTTATTCAGCGTATGCTCATCTGTAATCATGTTAGAACAATAGATACCAAGACAATTAGAAGAAATCATAAACATCATATCATTTATGTCACTAACTTCAAGCCTCATCACATGCATTAAAAGAGCCACACAAAAACTTAAAACAGCAAAGGTGAACTAAATAAATTTCACATAATTTTAGCTAACAGAAGGCCTACATGTAACGTGTTTTATTTTGAAAGATCAATAGCAAACAAGACGGGACATAGGTGTTGTGTAAGACTCCTTAAATCAACCAGGCGTGGTGGAGCACGCCTTTAATTTCAGCACTCGGGAGACTGAGGGATGAACATGATTGTGAGTTCAAGACCAGCCTAAACTGCATAGTGACATGCTGTCTCAAAAAATGGACCAGGGATTTAGCTCAGTGGTGTAAGTACCTGCCTGACAAGAGCAAGGTTGTGAGTTTGATCCCTGGTACCAAAAAAAAAAAAAAAAGATTCCTTAAATCAATCAAAGGATAGCTTGACCTACAAAACCTAACTCTAGGCCTACTTTTATTTTAGTTCCTTTTCTTTTCTATTATTCATATTTGGTGTTTGTTGTTTCATTTAGTTTCTTTCTTTAAAGAGCTATTTGTTAAAAAGAATCAGACAGAATTTCCAAGAGATCATTATTAGCTAAAAAGCCACGTAAGTTTTTCCCCTCAGGAAACCCACTGGTACTCCACCACTGGGTTAGAATCAAAGTCAGTCTCTCTCTTCCTGGTCTTCTTCAACTGAAAATATCTTACAGAAACCATCAACAGATCCTTCTTGTGGAGTCAATCAATTTCTTCTCTTCCAAGCAATCATTCCATCCCTCATTTTTCAAGAAAGGATGCCAATTCCCTTCAAAAACCAAACACTTTGTTTGAAAGGATAATATGGTTGTGAAATCTAGAAGGTTTTCACAGCCTCAATGTGAAGGCCACTTAGAACATGAAGAATGTTCCCTGCCTCTTAAGAAGAAAATTCTGATAGGATTTCCTGTTCGGATTTGAATTAGTCAAAGAGCAGATTGTACTTTCAACGCACACACTCACATGCTCACATAAACACACTTAGAAAGAAAGAAAGAAAGAAAGAAAGAAAGAAAGAAAGAAAGAAAGAAAGAAAGAAAGAAAGGAAGGAAAGAAGGAAGGAAGGAAGGAAGGAAGAGAAAGAGAGACGGCTTGGGATACAATGTGAGCAAGGCCGGCCTGAATTACATAGTGCCACCCTGCCTTGAAAAAATAGGACTGGGAATGCCAGGCATGGTGGCGCACGCCTTTAATCCCAGCACTCCGCAGGCTGAGGTAGGAGAAGCGTTGTGAGTTCAAGGCCGGCTTGGGCTACAACGTGAGTGCAAGGCCAGCCTGAGTTACATAGTGTGACCTTGCCTCAAGAAACAAGGGCTGGGAGGTTGGCTCAGTGGCTTAAGCACCTGTCTGGCAGGCGTGAGGTTGTGAGTTCAATCCCCAGTACCAACCAAACAAAAAAAAGAAAGGTGCTCTGTACAACTGGTCATAAGGCAAACTGGAAGGTATATGAGAAGCTATCAACATTTCACAATTCAAACTCACTGCTTTTCAATTTCTCAAGTATTCAGGTGAAAAAATACCTGACCTTCTAACCAGCTGAGATGCTCTGCAATCAAGATTTACTTCAGTTATAAGATGCGCCTGATGAGCCGGGCGTGGTGGCGCACGCCTTTAATCCCAGCACTCGGGAGGCTGAGGTAGGCGGAGCATTGTGAGTTCGAGGCCGGCTTGGGCTACATAGTGCGATCCTGCCTCAAAAAAGTAGGGCTGGGAGTTTGGCTCAGTGGCTTAAGCCTCTGTCTGGCAGACGTGGGGCTGTGAGTTTGATCCCCGGTGCCGCAAAAAAAAAAAAGATGCGCCTGATGATGAACACAAAGTTCCTGGTGCTTTTGTTGTTACACACCTTATTCAGGCTTTCAATGCATATCTTTCCAAAACAAACTCAGCCCACCATCACTCTCTCAAATATCCCTGTCTATGACATCATAGCCCTCTTACATCAAAGTATAGTTATTTCATAAATGATATATTTGAGAGATCTCATTCACAGAAGTCAGTTTTTGTTTCTCCTAGCTTTTTCTCACCCCTCCATCCCATCTCACATCAAACATGGGTGCTTTTTTGGGACCCCCATACAGCTCCACTGCCTGGGGCTATCCCTTGGTTCCAAGTAATTTCACTCCCTGCACCTCAATTTCTTCACCTGCATCTGGCTAAAGGGTTTCTGTGATGTATGGCTCTGCACCTGAGGATTTTATGTGTCAGTCTTACTATTTTTAGCAATAGTCTATAGGCTAATTTTGTGTTTTTTTTGGTTTTTGGTTTTGGTTTTTGTTTGGTTTGGGGGTTTTTTTGTTTTGTTGTTTTTTTTGTCTGCACCTTACTCTGAAGGGAAAACAGGGCCTAGTCTTTGGTCCTATGAGGGCTCACATAGCTGTTAGTCAATAAAGGAACTCCAGGAAAGAACCAGAACTTGCACACTCAAAAGCTTCTCACTCCACCAGCACTCCTGAGGATCTTATCAACAGGAAACAAAAGCCCTATACTGCTATAATGAAGTATCTGGCTTTTATTTTCTAATTAGAAAAGCCCAAAGATTGTAGCCCAGGGAACAACTAAATATTTAGAATGTTAAAGAAGTTACTAAGACACAGCTACCCACCGCACCTCCCCCCCGCCCCCGTTCCCTGCTGTTTACCCTGAACATTTCAGAAGAAAAAAGTTTTGGAGGCCAAAACTACCGTAATGGAGATGTACAAGCACCCGCTGAGACCTCCCTCTCTTGAAGTGCAGTCTGACCATTTTGGGGAAAAAATAGGAGCTGTTGTGTTTACAGATAAATACTGCCCTCAGCTCATATCCCAGGACAGGCACCAAAACAATACAGACATATCTGATTCCTTGACATTCAGATGGCTTCAGCAAAGGCCTGGATGCTACTATCTATCGTATGCTTCACAACTAACTTCCCTTTCTAAAGTTTGCATTCTTTCAAGTTGCCAGCAGCCACTTTCATTTCTTGCAATCCAACCTACTCTGATTAAAGACTTGCTTGCAATATGGGGGAGGGGGTAGCTATTTTGAAAGACAGAGGCATTTAATATTTGCTTACTTATCTTGGCAGATGAAATACACTGCAACCTTCCGAATTTAAATCATCAGCATACTTCCCAGCCAGCAATGGCCCACCCCTTTTAGCTCCATTTAATGGTCTTCCCCCACTCCCTCTCAAAAACTTCCAGGCTGCTTCAATTCTGAGCCATCATCAAAAGTGCAAGGAAAGGCTGGCCACTGGATCTCTGTTCCCTAAATCCCTCACCAAAGGCAGTGACAAATTTCGAAAACCGAACCACACTACTTTCTTCCCTACTCTCCATTTGCATGGCTGCTTAGAAAGGGCTTGAAATAGGCTCAGGATCAGAAACTAATTATTGACAACAGCACTCAGGCTTCCACACTCACCTGACACGGGTCAGGCACTCCGTTGCTAAAGTATTCCCCGCCAGGAATGCTCGTTCCTCGGTTTTCAGCTCCTGAATGTTCAGAAAAAAAGACGCCTGAGTATGGGACCACAGAAAGGTCTCTGAACAGAAATGCTCCAAAATCGTTTTTACTGCCTTTCGCCTCCTCCCTTAGCGAGACAGCAAGCACTCTCCCCAAACTTGGCTGGCAGGTTGATGTGATCAATTGGGCGAAGATTACAGGTAACTGCGCTGATTGCCAGGGCACTGGCAAGTGAGACCAGGCACCACAAACTTCGAACGGACCGAATGCTGGAACTAAGGGAAGTGTTTGGCAGATCCCAAAGCACTTGTTTCCCTGTGCGGAGGCCAAGCAGAGGAAACATGCATCCTCACCTGGCACGGCCTTCGTCCACACTTCTTCCCTCACCGCTCCCCCGGTTTTCTTCCGTTTTGTAAAAACCCTCCCCACAGGGGCCCCCACGCATGCATTATTCTCCCCACCACTGCAGCGGAAAGAGGGCTACATTTTTAGAAAGATTGTTTCTTTCATCAGACTCAACATATAACACCACCTAGAACCCCCTCCAAAAAAAATTTCCAGCAGCTGCTCCAACACTTTCCAACTTGAGGGAATGCCGTTCCAGGTCAGAATGGGGAGCCCTCAAAGCCACGCACTGGAATCGAGAACGTTTGCGTATTCTTCAGCCAAAAATGAGACTACCCCCCCGCCAAAAAAAAATGCCTTCCGTAAAAGAACTCCCAAACGCATGCTAAGTGCATGCATATTCACCAAGAACTCCCAGAAAGCAGGGCAAAAACTTCTGTGTCCGGTCCCAGCCTCTACCTTAGTGCCCAGGGAGCCACTCCGCTTGGGGGAGCAGGACGAGGAGAGGGGTTAGCAGCCGCCGGGTAATCCCATGTCCGCGAAGGGAGCTCGTTCCGTTAGGATGGAAGCGGAACACCCACACCTCCTCCCGGCGTGCGCTTTCTCTCTCTCCGCCCCCTGCCTCCTCCTCCACCTCCTCCTCCTCCTCTCCTCCCACCCTGGCGAGCTCGAGGAAACGCTTCAGCAGAACATCCACATGGTTACTGCACTTTGAAGTGGCTGTCGGCAGCTTATATAGGCCGGGAAGCTCCCTGGGCAATGTAGTCTGGGTTCCGCGCTGTGCCGGCGCCTTGGGCCCCTGGGCGGGACTACAAGTCCCAGAATCCCCTGGGCTCCCGGGCAGGGCTCTAAATAGACGCGCGCGGGGACGGGGGAGGGGCGTCCTGTAGGCTGAGGGCTGGTGGGTCGCTGTTCGCTGCTGCTGTCCTCTGGGTGCTGGTGACCCAAAGCCACCCCAGTGGGGCGTCTCCAAACCCTGGGACTTGTCTCCTTCGGCTGTCCCCGTTTCCTGGAATCTAGGTGTCTCTGGGAGCCAGGGAGGAGGGAGGGGCTGGAGTTTCTGCTTTGGGAAGTTTTTAGGACCTGGTACCCACGCCAGCTCCCTGGGTACCAGAGCAAAGAATTCCAGCAATCCGGGGCACCGAAAGCGTCAGTGTCTGCGGTAAAGGATTAAAAGCGCGAGACTGTCTTTATTTAATCTGCTCTAGCTTGCTAGTGTTTGCACGAAAAAACTTAAGTCTGCGAGCGACGGTCCGCGGTGGCAGGAGCACAGGCAAGTCGCTGGAGCACTCGGTCCCCGAACTGCGCTGCCTTCATCGCCCGGTGGGAGGCCAAGGAACGCGCGGCTTTCTCGTGCGCAAAGGAAGACGCCTTGGGATCTGCCAACGCTGCCATTGGGAGACGGAAAGTCAATGCGAACTGTGACCTCCGTCTTGACCCTGTTTCTAGCAGCCCCTCTGGTTCTGGAAACTGTAAATGTCTAAGCAAATAAACTGCCAACCAGAAAAATGAGAGGTTCGAAGGGAGCCGCTCACTCAGATATGTGCGCCCCGGGAGAGAGGCCCTCCCCCAGCATCTCTAACGGGGCACCGAGGGGGAAGTGGATTTTAAACCACTGCCAAGTAGTGTCTGGGTTCCCAGGCTGCAAGGGGTCTTGGACTTTGACTTTTGGAAGAATGGGAAAGGCTTACAGCGGGGGCAAAGTCAGCCGGCTGCCCTCCCTGCCCAGGATGATGTGTATTCATTCCACTAACGTTTCTTAGGTGCCAACCACCCAGGAAATAGCGGTGAGCCAGAAATCGTCACAGCAGCCCAGCCATCCACTGCCAACCGCCGCATAAGAGCTAATAACAACAGTAGTGATTTTATTGAGCTGAGAGCACATGCATTTTTTTTCATGCATGGTGCTATTGAGTTTTACCAATTCTAGATATATTTATTACCTTTATTTGGGAGCTGCACCACAGACGGCACAGGGTAATCAGGTAACCTCCCAACATGACGGAGTTCAGTGGTTGCAGCCTGGGTTCCAGTTCCAGCCCATAGAGGGAACTCAGCCCTTTGGGAATATCCACCCCCCATCTCCTTAAATCACTTCCCTCCCCATTTTGAGAGCAGTCTCTGAGCACTTGAGCAACTCATTTTCCTCTCTTTATCCGTGTTTTCCTGTCTTAGGGTGGGAGATACTCAGAATTTGCCAACATTCAATCTTGATTGTTGGATAGAAGAGTCTTGCTTGAAAAGTCTTGTGTAATTTAAGAACAAATTAGGAATCAAACAATTATTTCTGATGTAATAATGCCCAAACTAACAATGATTTTTGACATTTATTGGGTGTGTCCCATGTGCCAGGCATTGTTCTGAGCAATTTATTACCAGCAAATCCTATTAACCATTTTTTACCTATGAGAAAACAAAGGCATGGAGGTTCCCCAAGTCACACAGGTGGCTGGGCTACCTGACTTCTGACTCCTGGACCTTGATTTACCTGCTATGGCCTCACCAACATAAGCATATACATTGTATTTAACTGCTTGTATTAAGCATTTAAGTCAGTCCAGGCATGGGCAAAGTTCTGAAGTTAAAGTTTAGATTCATTATATTCACACTTTCCCCTCCTCTCTCAGCACAATCCCCGTGTCACCATCACCGGGCACTAGAGTCTGGTGCCTAATGCTTAGAGCTACCCCTCCCCTTCACCAGGAAAATTCCCTATCTTCTACAACAAAAGGAGTCCATCTTCCCCTTTTCTGCCTCTTCTCTTTTTCTTACATGAAAACAATCTCTTAATTTTCAAACGATATTTTATTCTACCTTTCAAGCAAATTCAACTAACTGGTGAATAGTGAGGAGTAATTCTTGCGTGTACTTTTAACTCAAAAACCAAATGGAATTTTATAGGTTTTCTGAAGAATCCTTGTGCACACTTGAAAGCCTGAGTTGGGCAATTTTTATTCTCACCATATAGTGGACACTTGTCCCAGTTGTGCTTTATCCATTATCTGTCCTCCCACACCACAAGTTTGAAGGCAGGGACAGTGTCTTATTTATGTTTGTATTCCCTGCTTTCCCTAACCCAGCTTGACTTAGTGTTCTGTCTGCACATTTAGTAGATGGGTTAAAAAAAAAAAACTTAAAACATTTTAGGGAAAGGTGTGCTGGGCATATAGAAGGTGAGCTTTGTACCCCACTTACACTGTAACCTGTGTTCTCTCTGCTTGTGTGGCAGATAGTTCCATTCAACATTTTGCAAGTTCTAGAATGTGCCAGGTTACTAGAAAGTAATTTTGGTAATTTTGCTATGATGTGAAGAGGTCTCTATGATGGTGTACAATTGATGACCAATGATGATGAATGTTAAAATAAAAAGAATCACTTGCACACTCATTCTCCATTATCAGTACTGGGAAGGAAGTTGCTTTTACTTTATAATGCCTTTTTCCCTGGAACAATTTTATACAGCTGCATTTCCAATAGCGTAGCTACTGGCCATTGAGGCACTTAAGGTGTGATTAGTTTTAACCAAGATGTAAAATACACATTAAATTTCAAAGACAGTACAAAAAAAGCAAAATATCTCATGAATAATTTGTATATTAGGCTGAAGATGTAGCTCAGTGATAGAGTGTTTGCCTAGTATGCACAAGGTCCTGGGTTGGACCCCAGCACTGCAGTAATAATAATTTGCACGTTGATTATATGTTGAAATTATAACGCTTTGGGTATGTTGTACAAAAAGAGGCTATTTAAATTAATTTTTTCTTGTTTTTACTTTTTTAACGTGGCTATTAGGAAATTAAAAGTTACATATATAGCTTGTATATCCCACTGGGCTGCACTGATCTAGAAAACCTACAACCTAATTCTCAAAATAACAATTCAAGATGATGACCAGCCTTGAAAAGTGTCAGTTAGGATTTCGTCCTTGAAATGTCCATGCAGGGAATTTGGAGAACTTTGCAGAAACATTATAGCACTATAGACTGAGCGGAAGTCTGAAGAAGGTCCAAAACTAGCACACCAGCCTACCTCGAGGGAAGCCTTACAAATAGAAACAGGTGCCGTCAGCAGTACCCAGCTGAAAACTACAACTTAATTCATTTGCCTAGAAGCCCACCCTCAAGTGCTGTCCTGATTAAGAGCAAGATGCACTGGAGAAAGCAAGGCTCAGAAAAAATGGGCTTGACATGCAGCCCCACCCTGAATATCTAGGGTGTGTGAACCTGTGTGTGTGTGTGTGTGTGACTAATGCCACTAGTCCTTGCTTTGCCAACCCAGTGGGTCAGTGAATTTTATAACACAAAGGGATTTGAAATTTCACTTGGGTTCGACCAAAATAAGATAACATTATCAACAAGGATAGAGAAAACACTGATGCATCCCAATACAGTACTCAGCTCCATACCAAACCTTAGGTTATTGGAACAGCTCCATTCCCAATGTTCTTACATGCGCAAGACTTCAATTGCCTGTGAATGTCAAAAATCAGTTTTGAGTGCTTTGTGTAGTAGTATTTCTGAAGTCACTTTTTTTTTTTTTCTGTACTGGGGCTTGAACTCAGAGTCTCATGAGTGTTAAGCAGTTTACCACTGAGCTGGACTCCCAACCTACTTTTATTTTATTTTATTTCATTTCATTTCATTTCATTTCATTTCACTTCACTTCATTTCATTTCATTTCATTTCATTTCATTTCATTTGAGACAGGATCTCACTAAGTTGCCCAGGCTGGTTTAGCACTTGTGATCCTCCTGTCTCACCCTCCAAAATAGCTGGGAGAGGGGCTGGGAATATATAGGTCAACAGCACAAGCACTTGCCTGGTAAGTGTGAGGTCCTGAGTTCAATCCCCAGTGCTCTCCAAAAAAAATCCCCAAATTAGCTGAGATTACAGGCAGCTAAATCAGTTTTGTTTTTTGGGTGGTGGATGTTTTTGAAACAGGGTTTCACTATGCAGCTGAGGCTGGCCTGGAACTCACTTTGTAGCCCAGGCTGGCCTGGAACTTACAATGATCGTCTTGCTTCTTTTTTTTTTTTTTTTTTTTTTTTTTTTTTTTTTTTTTTTTTTTTTTTTTTTTTTTTTGCGGTACTGGGGATTGAACTCACAACCTCGCGCCTGCCAGGGCAGGCGCTTAAGCCACTGAGCCAAACTCCAAGTCCTGGTTTTTTGAGGCAGGGTCACACTGTGTAGCTCAGGCTGGCCTTGCGCTCACGTTGTAGCCCAGGCCGGCCTGGAACTCACAACACTCCTCCTACCTCAGCCTCCTGAGTGCTGGGGTTAAAGGCGTGCGCCACCACGCCCGGCTGATCCTCTTGCTTCTTGAGTGCTGGAAATACAGGCATGTACCACCACACCTGGCCTTAAATCATTCCTAAATGGCAAGACAGAATGTCCCAAGTCACAGAATTCAATCTGTGTTTTGGTGCTGACTTATTACCTGATGTGATAACTTACCGTTTAGCATGGGAAAGATCAGTAAAGAGAAAGGACTGTACAGTTATAGTACTCATAACTTAACTCATAAAGTACTTAACTTTCTGTAGTGGAGGGATGGAGGCATAGTCCTCTTTGACAATTTTATAAGTCTAAAATATTAGCCATCACTCAACACAAGCATTCCAAATTTTAGCACCATTCCTTGAAGTTTCTTGTACTAATCCCCCAAAACTCACTCATTCATGCTCTACAGAACCTGACTATCATTTCTGTGATTTTTGTCACACCAGTCAGAAACACTCAGCCTGAATTACTCTAGAAGACAACCTGGATCTGGGGGCTTGAAATAAATGCTTTGTTGTTTTATCCTAGTGTTTGAACCAAAATGAAGTCTGATGTAAAAAGAGAAATATAAAGGTCTTCTTTGCAGAAGAAGTAAAAAAATACATATAGAAAAAATAAAAAATTTAAAACTCACTATCTTGCAGTTTCCTATGAAATTATTTATGCAGAGATTTCACAAAATGAAATCTCATGGTATATGACATTCACTCTAAGACGCGTAACTAATCAAAAAATTAAATATACATATTTACACTTGTCTATCTTATTCAAAAAACTATCTTATGACATTTGCAGATATTTCCATGCTCTGTCTTGTGATAGTTTCACAGTTATGCTTAGAGAAATACCTTCTTTTTTTTTTTTTTACCTTTGAAGGTTAAGTTTCCATACATTACTGAAAAAAAATATACAATTAACTTTTTGGGTAAAACCTGAATCAAGCTAGTTACTACAACTCTGTAACATTTGTATCAATAGTCTCCAAATTTTGAATAATGCTTTTTCAAATAGTTTATTGAACTATATCCTTCTTAAGTTCTTTTTGAATCGACCAAAAAAGCAAAAAGAATTACACATGAGGAAAGGGGTAGTGAAAATTTTGAGAAGTTTTTCCAGGCTTATGATCAAGAGGCTAAACTGGACGCTGAACTCTATCTAATTCAGTTACCAATAAAATAGAATATACAGGTCTCTTCATTTCCTATGCTATATCTGTGTATCTGGATTCAAACAAATTAATTGCTTTCTTTTGTACCAGTTAGTTTTGTCCCAAGATTTTAACTAGTCTCCCCCACTAATTCTAGTCCTAGCACACTGTTGGTGAACCTGTGGCATGCGTACCACAGGGGATACATTCAGCCTTCTCCGTGGGCACGGAAGCCAAATCGCCCAAGCAGCTGGGCATCAGATACTCAGGTTTAATTGCAGTGGTGGCACTTTGTGATAAATAAGTGGGTTTTGCATTGCAGCTTGGGCACTCAGTCTCTGAAAGGTTTGCTATCGCTGTCCTAAGATATGGGTAATCTGTGTCATGAGTTCAACCCAGATGAGGAGTTTAAGGTTGATTCTTCATGAAACAGACCAATTACAGTAGTCAGACTCCGCCTGGGAAAGTGGAACTGGACAGATGGAAGGTTGGAGGAGCCATCCAGGGATATTGTGTTGGTTAATTAAGTGCCCGCTGTCAGTATTAAAGTGATTTTTAATGGACATCTACCTGCTCTACCCAGTAGAGTATGCTGGGCACTGAGGACAATGGACAGACTGAAGAGAATGCAAAGTGGTTTTGCTGTCTGCCTTTGTCCTAATCACTGCCTTCTTTTCAGAAGAATTTGAAATATGGTGCCTAGAGGATAACAAATAGGAAGACTGGCTGCTTTTTAATCACAGGTAGCAGTCATCAGCTGGTCTTTTGTGTCACTGCCTCCTTACTTCTCATACTGTTTTACATACATAGCAGCTGTGACCAAGGTGCTGTCCAGTCCTCTGACCTTCCTTTATCCTTTCGCCACCATCCGGGCCCCTCTCTTCTCACACTGCAACAGTTCTCCATTAAAGATGCAAAGAATCAAGATGATCCATCGTCACTGAAATTTTTATATTGAATAGAAGATAACAAGTAGAGGAAGTAGTTTCGAGAAGTTTCTCAGCTCTTCACTCACATCAGCCCTTTCTAAATTTACATTTATAATTATACTACCTCTTAAGAGGAATAGGAAAAGGAGGAGGTAGAAAAGTACAGTATATCTATTTTAAAGGCACTCTAGGTCTGCCTTGACATCTGAAATACTTTAAGAAATGGAGGACATAAACTATGCTTGAAGCAAGCAACCATTCTGTAAAGATCAGTGTTCATTAGGAAAAGAATTTAAACAAGTGTATATACTCTTTATCAGAAATTTTCAAAAGCACTTAAAGAAAATGGTTGAGTTCTACTACTTTCTGTGATTCCCAATATGTTACTTATGTTACTTTGAACATGAGGAAGAAGATTTTGCCAAAAAAAAAAAAAAAGAACTCGATGAAAAGATTTTCCAAGTACACTGGGCATAGAGGTACACACCTGTAATCCCAGCACTCGGGAGGCTGAGGCAGGAGAATCACCACAAATCCAAGGTCAGCCTGGGTTACATAGTGAGTTCAAAGCCTGAGCTATATATAGGGACCTTTCCCCCCCACCAAAAAAAATATATATATAGTAGCAATTAAATACATCTAGTCTTTCCAAATTACGATTCTAGTTAAATTTTTCTTTTGTTTGTTTTTTTGGTTGGTTTTTGTTATGTCCTGTTTTCTGTTTTTAGGAAAGTTATTGCTAGGAAGCTCAGACTAGCCTTTAACTCATGATCCTTCTGCCTCAGTCTGCTGAGTGTTGAGATTTTAGGTATACACTGCAACCCCGACGTCTGGTAAGAATTTGTTAATTATTTATAACTTGTGCATTATTGAACAATTATTTGGCTTTCAGGAAAAAAAATACAGAAGTTCATCTGATTTTGGCTAGAGAAACAGGGTAAGATGTTCCTATTAGAAGTCTTTGTATCACACTCACTGTCCTTGTTGTATGTTTTTTTTTAAAGAAGAATGTGTACATTCTGACCCCAAATCAGTAATAGAAACCAGGTTCTTAGATTAAATTGGCCTTTATTTCTCCTTACTTATTTTCAGAGCGTATCACAAGGGAAAAGTCACCAACGTTAAAAAGAAAGTGGGAAGAGACTTCTTATAATACTAACCTATTTTGAATAGCATTTTGAATCAGTAGTGGCACAGCTAACATGTTAATTCATACTACAAGGTAAATGAAATAGAGAAGCATTTTTCATGTGCTTTATGGAATAACTTTTAATCAACAAGTAAATTTGATTAATTGTAGTCATTCAGTTATGGATCTTATTTTGTGATATCTCATTGAAAATGCAGTAAGTGAAGAAAAATCTTGAGAAAATACTTTGTTTGCCTTAAAAATCAATTTGGTTGTTTTTGTTTTTGTTTTTGTTTTGGTACCTGGGATCAAACTCACAACCTCACCCCTGCCATGCAGGTGCTTATGCCACTGAGCTAAATCCCTGGCCTTATTTTTGGAGACAGGGTCTCACTATGCAGTTCAGGCTGGCCTTGAACTCACTTTGTAACCCAGGCTGGTCTTGAACTCACAACGATCTTCCTGCTTCAGCCTTCTCAGTGCTGGGATTACACGCGTGCACCAGCATACTGGCTAAAAGTCTATTTCTGGAGGAAAAAAATCATGAACTTTACCATTTCCACATAAAGAAATATCCATTCAGGAATTGTAGAAAGCTTTTTGCTCGTAGAGTGAGACACTCTTAGAGATGTGTATTTGGCAAATGTTGGCATCCGTAAAGCATACAATAACAACTATGTTAGGGCAATATTTAGAATACACAAGTGAATTTTAGAAAAGTTTGTGATCCTAGGCCCTTTGATTCCATGGGTCCCCCAGTTTCTACCACAGTGCATGGCATATGGTGGATACTTAATATATATTTACTGTATAAACAAGTATAATCAATGTATTTCTTAGCTTCATATTACAGGGGATATTTTTTTCATTTTCTCATAATCTCTTCAGTCTCCTTCTTCATAGTACTGTGGTTTTCACTGTAGAGGTCTTTCACTTCCCTGGTTAGGTTTCTTTTCTTTCTTTCTTTCTTTCTTTCTTTCTTTCTTTCTTTCTTTCTTTTTTTTTTTTTTTTTTTTTTTTTTTTTTTTTTTTTTTTTTTTTTTTTTTTTTTTTTTTTTTTTTTTTTTTTTTTTTTTTTTTTTTTTTTTTTTTTTTTTTTTTTTTTTTTTTTGTGGCACCAGGAATCAAACTCACAACCTCGCACCTGGCAGGCAGGTGCTTAAGCCACCTCCTGGCCCTAGTTTTTTAAAACAGGGTCACACTATGTAGCTCAGGCCAGTCTTGCACTCACATTGTAGCCCAAGATGGCCTTGAACTCACCAATGCTCCCCCTGCCTCAGCCTCCCGAGTGCTGGGATTAAAGGCGTGCACCACCATGCCTGGCCTTGGTTAGGTTAATTTCTAAGTATTTCATTTTGTCTTGATGCTATTATGAAAAGTTTTGTTTCCCTAATTTCTCTCCTAGTGAGTTTATTATTGGTGCTCAGAAATGCTATTGATTTTTGAATGTCAACTTTGTATCCTGCTATGCTACTAAACATGGTTAGGGGTTTTTTGGTAGAGCTTTTAGGGTCAGCATTCTACATAGAGGCTCATGACATCTTCAAATAATTATATCTTACTTTCCTATCCACATTGTTTTTATTTCTTTCTCTTGTCTGATTTCCCTTGTTTGATGTTTTGAGAATTATATCGAACAGGAATGACAATAGCGAATATCATTGTTTTGTTTCTGATTTTAGAAGGAAAGTGTTCAGCTTCTCTCCACTTAGTTTAATTTTGGCCATTAGTTTGTCAAAGATGGTGTCATGGTTTATATACAGATATCCCCCAAAGCCTCATGCACTCATAGGTGGGGACTTTTTGAAGGTGGCTGGATCATGGGTGTGTGATACTGGACTAGGATGTGTAACACTGGGGTTATGTGTCTTGGTTTAGCATAGTTCCTGGTGTGAATAATGGAAACCTCACCCTGGGTGTGGGCAGCACCAGTCAATAGGTTTATAACCTGGGGTCTAAAGGGCCAGAAGGAAGGTGGGCTGCTGCTGCTGCTGCTGTTTCCTGCCTGCACTGCAGTGAACTGTTTCTCCTCTGTGATGCCCCTCTGCCATGCCATTGTGCATGGGAAATAAACACTTCCTCCTTTAACTTTGGATGTTTTGTTTCAGTAGTGAGAAAAATAACTAAGATGGCTTTCATCAAATTGAGATAAAGTCCTTCTACACTTATTTTCTTCATGGTTTTTTTAGGAACAGATGTTGGATTTTGTCATGTTTTTTCTGCATTGATTGAAATGATAATGTGATTTTTGTCCTTGCTTCTATTTATGTGAGATATACGTATTTTTTGGGGGGGTTTTTGGTAGGGGGGTTTTGGGTTTGTTTTTCTTTTTTTGTACCAGGGATTGAACTCACAACCTCAGGATGCTTGCACCACTGAGCTAAATCTCCAGTTCTATTTTTTGAGACAGGCTGGCCTTGAACTCACTTTGTAGCCCAGGCTGGTTTTGAACTCGCAACCATCCTCCTGCCTCAGCCTCCTGAGTACTGGGACCACCGGTGTGCGTCACCACACCCAGCTCTTTATGTGGTGTATTACATTTACTGATTTGCATATGTTGAACCATCCCTGCATCCCTCAAATGAATCCTACTTGGTCATGATGTATAATCATTTTGATGATTTTCTGCATTCTGTTTGCCAGTATGCTATCGAGGACTTTTGCATGTATGTTCATTAACGAGATTGGCCTGTAGTTCTTTTTTTTTGGTTGCTCCTTTTCTAGTTTCAGAATCAGGGTAATGACTGCTCCCAGGATGACTTTGAAGTATTGCTTCCCTTTCAGTTTCATTAAAGAATTCAAGGAGTATTGATGTTAGATCTTCTCTAAGGTTTCTGTAGAATTCAGAAGTGAATTCTTTGGGACTTGGGCTTTTCTTAGTTGGTAATCTTTTATTACTTCTTCAATTTCATTGACTAATATTGGGTTATTCAAGATTTTTACATCTTTGTGCTTCAACTTTGTTTCATAGGTATCTAAGAGCCTATGCATTTCTTCTGAGTTTTTCATTTTATTAGCTTAGAGTTTCTCAAGGTAGTTACCAATGATCTGGATTTTGGAAGAATCTGTTGTGATTTCACTTTATTCACTTCTAATTTTATGGTTTTGGGTCTTTTCTTTTCATATTTTGGCCAGCTAAGGATTTGTCTATTTTGTTTAATTGTTCAAAGAACCAGTTCTTCAATTCATTGATTCTTTGTATTTTTAAAAATTTCAATTTCATTTTTTCTGTTCTGATCTTTATAATTTCTGTCCTTGTACTAGCATTAGATTCAGATTGTTCTTGTTTTCTAGGATTTTGAGTTGCATCACTAGGTTATTTACTTGAACTTGCTCTGTTTTTATGATGCAGGAATTCACAACTATAAACTCCCCTCTTAGGACTGCTTTCATTGGGTCCTATAGGTTTTGGTATGTCATACTGGCATTATCATTTGATTGTAGAAAGTGCCTAATTTCTTCTTTAATTTTATCCATGACCCATTGATTATTCAAGAGGATATTGTTTAATTTCCACATGTTTGCATAGTGTCTGTGACTTCTTTTGCCATTGGTTTCTAGTTTCACTGCAGTATGATTTGATAATAAACATGGGATAATTCTGATTCTTTTGCATTTTCTTAAGCATGCTTTATGGGCTAGTATGTGGTATATTTTGAAGAAAGTCCCATGTGCTGCTGAGAAAAATGTATATTTTGCTGTTAGATAGAACACTGTAGATAACTATTAAGTCCTTTTCTTTGAAGGTTTTCTTAAATTCTGGTAATTCCTCATTGATTTTTTTTGTCTGTTTAATCTGTCCATTTGTGATAGCGGGGTTTTGGGGTTCCCCCATTACAAGCATATTGCTGTTTCTCTGATTTGTCATGTCCATTAGTGTTTGTTTTATGAAGCTGGGTGCACTGGTATTTGATGTATATATGTTTATAAATGTCTCTTTCTGCTGTTGTTCCCTTAACTCATAACTAGTGACCTTCTTTGTCTCTTCTGATTAGACTTGGTTGAAATTCACTTTGTCTGTAATTGGGATAGCTACTCCTATTTTTTTCCAGGTCCCCATTGCATGGAATATTATTTTCCATCCTTTTATTTATTTATTTATTTATTTTTTGGTACTGGGAATTGTACTCAGGACCTTGTGCTTGCCAGGCAGGTGATGTCATCCTCTGATTTTTAAATTATACTGCATATTGTTGAGTTTTGCTTCTTCATCTGCCAATCTGTATCTTTTGATTGGGGAATTAAAACTATTCACATTGAGAGTCATTACTGAGAGGTATTGACTTACTTCTGCCATTGCATTATTTTTCTGCTGCTGATTTCCTTATTTTTTCCTTTTGCTTAGCCACTCATCCCAGCAGGTCTATTTATTCTTTTTTTTTTTTTTTTTTAAAAGAAAAAAAAAAAAAAAAAAAAAAAAAAAAAAAAAAAAAGAGAGAGAGAGAGAGACAAACAAAGGACAACAGCAAATCCACAGCAGTAACATTATAGGTTTACAAAACAAGATGATAGGAACTTGACAATTGTTGCAATATTGCGTATCGTTACCTTCAACGTGGTTGTTTACATTAACAGATATAGACATGTAAAATTGATCTAATCATAAGAGTATTAACCATTCTTTCTCAATAACTAATACATTCATCAGTATAGTCATTTTAGCTATCTTACACATATACATATATACAGATTTATGTCTTTTTCCTTTTCCCTCTTCTTTCCTCCTTTTCCCTTTTCCAATTACTTTTTGCTCTTTGAGCAGTTTCTTACCCTTACACAGTATTTATTGTAGATTTTGGATCATATATACTGTTTCAGTTTCTTACACTACAGTGACAATATGGTATTTACACATGTGGGATTGATTTATCTCAAATCCACATGTATGGTCTCAAGTCATATCCATTTACTTATAAAAGTCTTGACGCAATCTTTCTTGATAGTTGAGTAGTACTCCATTGTATAAAAATACCACATCTTTTTTATCCATTCCTTGATTGATGGGCACTTGGGTTGTTTCCAAGATTTGGTTATTACAAATTGGGTTGCTATAAACGTCGGTGCACAAATATCACTGTGGTATGATGTTTTCAATTCTTCTGGGAAAATGCCCAGGAGCGGGATAGCTGGGTCAAATGGGATCTCTAATCCTAGCTTCTTGAGGAATCTCCACACTGATTTCCACAGGGGTTGCAGCAGTCCAAGAGTGGAGAAGAGTTCCTTTTTCCCCACAGCCCCGTGTATTTATTCTTTTTGACTCATTGGCCTTGTTGGCTTCACTGTCTCTTCCTAGGATATCCTTGAGAATTTTTTGTAATGCTGGTTTGATGATCATGAATTTCTTGAGATGCTCACTGCCATGAAAATACCTTATTTCTCTGAAAAATTTGAGGAAAATTTTGCCAGACATGTAAGTTGTGGCTGGAAGTTGTTATTTTTTAGGTCTTGAAACACTTTGCTTCAAGTCCCCCTGGACTTTAAGCTTTGTATAGAGAAGTCCGCTGCGATTCTAGTGGGTTTAACTTTACATGTGGTTTGTGATCTTTCTCTAAAAGATTTTAAGATTTTGTCCTGTTACAGACTTCTGGAACTTTGAGTATAACATCGTAAAAAGAGGTTCTTTTTTGGTCATGACTATTTACGATTCTGTATACCTCACTTATCTACATATTTATGCCACTTCTGTTGTCTATTGATTTTTCACTTGTTCTGTTTACTCTGCGGTTAGTCTTCTTTGCATCATCTAGCAGTTGTTGGATCCATTTTTCATGCTCCCTTGTGGCTTTTAAAATGTCTTTGACAAAAAGTGTCTTTGAGTAGTCGGTATTTGAAAGCATTGTTGTCTCCTCATTCTCAACTTCTGTCTTATGTTGGTTGCTTCTGCTGCCCATAATTTCAATATGATTTTTAGTCACTTGGATTTCTCAATGAGACCCTTTCATGGACTCTAATTCTTTGCTAAAGTAGTCGTTTATGTATTGTATCATTTTGTTTAGCTGTTACTGTCTTCAGAAAACTCCCGGATAATTTCGGTTATTACTTCCGTTACCCGTTTAGTTATATTTTCTGTGACTCCACTGAGTACATTTGATTGTGTTTCTCCCTGAAGCCCTCTGGGGTTCCAAGTTTCACTTTATCTCTGTAGATTTGATCTTCCTTTCTTGTGTGCCACAAGCCAGGAGGTGGGGAGAAAGTGTAAATTAGCCCTTCCCTTCTCCACACTGTGTTCTTTCTCTCATTTCCCTGTAGGTTTTACTTTTCCTCAAATTCTACCTGGTTTCCAGGGATCTGCTTCTCTCTCTCTTTTTCCCCCAAGTTATTATTTTCCAGTGTCTGGATTCCAAACCTTGGAGAGACTGAGTCATTGTTGCTGGCCCCTGTGTCATTTTCCAGGAAGTCCCCCCTCCATACAGTTTTCTATAGTGGCTATAGTAATTTACATTCTCATCAACAGTGTATAAAAGTTCTTCTCTTTTTCTACAGTCTCACCAGGACTTGTCACTTCTTCTTTTTGATCACAGTCATTCTAATTAGGTTGAGATGATTTCTAATCATTTGATTTGTATTTCTGTGATGATCAGTTATTGAAAGTAATTTTTATAAAAGGATACTCAATAGTGAAAATTTTAGAAATTTCTTTTGCAGATAAAGTGTAAAAAACTAACACTAAAAATTTGTGATCTACCCAGATCATACAACTAAACAAAGACTGCAGTTATATGAGGAACCATACCTCCAGAACTAAGGCTCAAACTCACTCCTCTGACTCTCCAAACTACTATGTTAACTCTTTCCTAAGTATTCTCTTATCTCACTCTTTACTATTATTTTTTGAAGAGAAGGCATGACTGAAGCCCTAATGCTACTTGATGTATTAGATATGTTTCAATGTATAAATTCTAATAGATAGTTTATTTATGTATTTTGATACTGGGGATCAAACTCATGACTTCACGCTTGCCAGGCAGGCGCTTATGCCGCTGAGCTAAATCCCTGATCCAGATCCATTATTTATTAGAGCACAGTTTTATCCCATTAAGTTATTGGCTTGATTGTTAATGTGGACAATTGTCACTGGGAAATTTTTCATGTGGAAATAATAGGAACATACTAGTTTCCCAATGACCTAACCTGTTCTATTGCTGTAACCCTGAGAAACAACTCCACACAGTAGAAAGAAAATGGAGCTCTTCCAGGGGTGACTTTGTTTTCATATGATGATAATATCAATTATCCTAGAACAGGAAAGAGGAAAAAACCCCTAAAACTCTACTTTCTTGTTAAATTTCCCAGAGGAGAGAGGATGAAATAGTTCCTTTTTCTTCTGTGCAATTATTTTCAAATTAATTTGCTCCTGGCCCAGTTTACTTCTATTCATTTCCAAAGCCACTGCATCACACCCAAATGAATTTCCTCTTTCTTTTGTTAGATAAATTTTCACTAAATATTTGAAAACTGTCTGCTTCCTCCTCCCTTTCTTTGGTGGGTGAAGCATTTTATTCAGACTCTCAGACTCTTTCCTCTGGGCATCCTCCTAAATAAAAAAGTTAAATGATAATCTATGGCTGGAAGATTTGGGGAGAGTTCTACCTGCCGTCAGGAGGGCAGTTTGTGAGGGCACATTTGGTTGACTTGGGTGTGCCTCTGGTATTAGAGTAACTTTTCATTCATCAAAGCAATATCATAATAGAAACCCAAACTGTGGCTCTGAGCAGGGTAGGGGTGGCGAGGGAGCATCAGTCTGTGTTTTAGCCACCCCTCTGGGTAATTTTGATGGACAATCAAGTGAGAGAACAACTGTATCTTGCCATGCTTTCTGTGTACAAAGGAATCACACAGGTACCTAAAGCACTGTAAAACTGTCTCGAAAACAACTCCAGAGTTTGCACTACCTGGCCAAGAACTGATAGGACCTATAGCTTCCAGTCTCAGTCAAAGGCCTAAAACGTCCCATGGTTTCAGAGATCCCCCAAACCTCCAGAGGGTAGAAAGTTGGTATTTTTCTGAATTTCCCTCAACAGTTGGCACCTGAGTTCAGGCTGTCTGGGCCTGTGTCCAAAAATGATTATCGCCACGATTGTGCCAGGTAAGATCCTGGTCACACACTCCCAGCAAAAAGGAAGAGGAGTGAGGGACAGAGGTTGAGGGAGAGAGACCTTCTTGTGGTAGACAGCTCCACTGTGGTCCAGCTATGCCCCAGCTCAAAGCAGCCCTTCTGCCTATGAGCTCCAGCCTGTACCCAGTGAAAATGCTGGAACTCATACGTATTTGCATCAGTTTCCTCTTA
Organism: Dasyprocta punctata; assembly: GCA_004363535.1. Classification (NCBI taxonomy): domain Eukaryota; kingdom Metazoa; phylum Chordata; class Mammalia; order Rodentia; family Dasyproctidae; genus Dasyprocta; species Dasyprocta punctata. Next base: position 13,236 of record RJWM01020607.1, on the reverse strand, counting down.
TTGTCAGACAAATAATTACAACCTGGGGAGTTTAAACAATACAAATGTATTCTATTATAGCTATACCAGTTAGAAATTCAGCATGAGTTTTATTGGATTACAGTCAACATGTTAACAGGGCTATATTCCTTTCTGGGACTCTGGAGGAATATTTGTTTTCTTTCCTTTTGCAGTTTTCAGAGGCCACCTCCATCCCATGGCTCTTTTTTTATTTTATTTTATTTTAAAGATAGTAAAATCCAACAAAACAAGACAGAACAAAGTCAATCAAAACAAAGCAGTAGAACTGGTACAGAACTTCAAAGCAGGATACTAGGAAAACAATAGCTACTATAGTATATCTTGTTATCTTCACAATAGTTGACCATTCCACCAGGTATAGTAAAATCAAACCAAAAACAAAACAGAATAAAACCAATCAAAACAGAATATTGAATAAAGCAAAACAATTAATCAGAATAAAGCAAAACAGTGAGAACAACATTGGGCCTCAAAGGCAAGATAGAAGGGAAATCCCCATATTTGATACATTGCATACTGTCATCCTCCCAAGAGATGCTCAGACTGCCAGCCCCAGGCCTGCAAAATCAACCAAACAATACAAGCGTTTAGTTCCGTCATGTACCTTAGTTGCTATCAACTTAGCCAGTCCTCTGAACCAGCAGGTTGCTTATGGGGGTGGGGGTAGGGTGTTGATTCTCAGCCCACGCGACGGTAGGCTCACAGAAGGGGCAGATCTTTCTCTTCCTGGAACCCACTGCGCCACTTACAAGGAAGGCTGGCTAGTTGTCTTCTGGTTGGATCTTCCATGACCCAACATGGCGGGTTCTCAGGAGGTGCTGATCTTTCTCCCATCCCATGGCTTTTAGCTCCCTTCTTCCATCTTCAAAACAACAATGCTGCGTGTCTCTGGCCATTCTTCCATAGCCTTATAGTTCTCTGACCACAACCAACAGTTCTCTCCTTCATAAAGACCCTAGTGATTAGGCTCGATAATCTAAGTTAATTTTCTCAGAATTAATCACATCTTTGAAGTCCTTTTTTGCAGTGTATCTTGTATTTACAAGTTTTAGAAAATAAGACAAAGACCTCTTTGTGGGGCATTACTCTGCCCCACTAGAGTCTTCTCTTGTAGCATAGGGGAACATTCTCTTGTGGAGGATGCATTTGAAAATTTCAAGAAATAGGAGCAAGAGGAGAAAATGAACTCTTTTTGTCAATTATAGGAATACAGAAAATCATTTCCACTTTGTACTCACCATTTACTGAAATATATATATATATATATATATCTACTTTATTTATTTATTTTAAAAACAAAGTCTTATATGTAGTTTGAGCTGAACTTGAACTCACTGTGTAGCCCAGGCTGACCTGGAACTTGTAGTGATCCTCCTGCCTCAGCTTCCCAAATGCTGGGATTACAGGTGGTGCCACCAAATGTGGCCCACTATACTTCTACTTTGCAAAGAATTATTTGAAGGAAAAGAATGTATTACCAAATTATAGGTATCCTTATTTCATAAAATACATAAGTCATAAGATGGGATGAATATACATGTTGGAAGCAAAACAATACCACAATAATATTTTTTTTATTTTAAACAGAAAAAAAGTAAGAGATTACAGTAAAACAGAATTTCACAACAGGCCAGTAGGAGAGTAACAATAATCAACACATTGCATATTGTTACATTCACAGTAGTTGTCTGCAGTATAAGATACAGACACAAAACATTGTTCAGAAAATTATAAGCACAAAACTTTCCCTTCAATGAATCAAGAGAAACCAGCTATATGACTATCTTTTTTTAGTTATGACTGCTATATTATTTTCAAAAGAACATTTCACATTAAAAATGAAATCTGAAAATGGGCCTGTGAAAACTACTTTTCACTCAAAATTCTTTTTCTTTAAACTATCTTAACTAACTTTTTATATACATATATAGGCTTTCTTTCAGTTTGTCACACAAGCGCGATGATATGATGGTTACATATGTGTGACCTATTTAGTTCACTGAGAAGTATGTTTTCAGTACTCATCCATTTAAGAGTGAAAATGTCTAGTTTATCATTCTTTATAGCTGAGTAGTATTCCATTATATAGAAATACCACATCTTTTTTGTTCATTTCTCAGTCAAGGGGCGTTTAGGTTGTTTCCAAGATCTGGCTGTTATGAACTGTGCATTGACAAACATAATACCACAATAATATCATTGAGTATCTATTTCTCTATGTATATTTGCATGCTTGATCTCAATAAAGGACTACTAGGAAGGAGACAAAAACAACCTCACAGATGTTTAGTGAGTAAAGATAAAGTCAAAGCTTGTTCTGTGAATCTAATTCTAGAATTCATTCCATTTTGTTAGACAAGCCTGGTCCAAGTAGGGGTAATGGTTTCAGTCTTCCTAGAAGTTACTTCCTTAGTGATCCTTCAGACTTTGGTGACAGATTTCTAGGAAACTAAAGATGGACTACAAGAATTGGGAGTTCATTCACATGTTTGGCACTGGCTGCAGCCAAAAAAAGTGACACACATTTATAACTTTCAAAAACATACAGGTGTTGATCTGATTTACTATGCTGTCTCCCTTGCTAATGCACCACCTTCATAGCAGCATCTTGATGATTTGTGTTCTAAATAAATGGTGTACTACAAGTAGAACCACTACTGTAGGAGCATTTGGAATTTCTATCTTTACAGTTCAGCTCTCACTGTTGAAAAAGAACTCATTCTTCTCCTTCTTGTTACTTGATTTCAAACATTGGGAGAGGTAGGATCTTAGCACCTCAGTGACGGGAATTTCTGATGTTATTCCTTCCCCTCTTTTCAAAGGCACACAAAGCATGTTTTACTTGCTCTAAAAAATTTTATGCCATTCTCATCACTTCTCTTCCATCTCTCCCATCACTGCTATATGGGAAGATCATGAAGATGAGCAGATGGTAAGTTTGGAGACAGATAATTATAGGTGATATTGGAGTTGTCAGTCAGGGTGCCTGTCTTACCCAGCACTGGGCAGAGAAAAATGCCTAACCTAGCACAGGTGCTAAGGGGTAGGTTAGTGGCTTATTTTATAAAAACAGCAGCTACAAAATGTCTGAGTCAGCACTATATGGAAACTTGTTAGAAATGCTAAGTCTTAAACCCTAGTCCAGACTTACAGAAGCTGGAGATAGACCCAGTAGTTATTGCTTTCAGGAGGCTTCTAGAGCTGGGTGTAGTGGCACATGCCTCAAATTCCAGCTTTCAGCAGACTGAGGCAGGAGGATTGCAAGTTCAGGGTCAGCCTAGGCTATGTAACAAGTCTGAGGCTAGCCTAAGTGACCTAGCAAGACCCTGTCACACAAAAATAAAAAATAAAATAAATAAATAAAAAACTAACAAAACCTTGCATGGTGTTGCATGGCCATGATCCCAGCACTTGGGAGGCTGAGGAAGGAGGGTCACCACAAGTTCGAGGCCAGCCTGAACTACACAGCAGACCCTGTATCAAAAAAGAACTAACAAAAACACTAAACAAAACACCGAAGGCCTCTAAATGATTCTGAATCAAGCTAGTTTACGTGACCTTCTCATCGCAGCCCAATGGACCTGCGATGGCTGCCTGACTAACGTGCAGCTGAACCATCAGCTTCCCTTGGGCCTACTGTGTACTGTGGTGTGAAAAAGAGGAACTGGGCAAACCAGGCTTCCCCTCAATGGCAGCTGAATGGAGAAACTGCTACCGGGAGCGCCGACAGCAGGAGTCAGTGCGGACGACGCCGTGAGGTAGTGCCGAAGCCTCCAAGAAAAGAAGACATGTGCACTGAGGGAAAAGTAGACTTGAAGAGGTGGAGACTGCAGTGGGAAAGCACCGGGGTGAAGGTTTGGAGCACCTGCCGCTCGGGACCCTGAAGCTATGGCAGCTTTGCAACAAGCCACTGCCTCTGCTTCTGTTCTCCACAGCGTGCGGGCTCCTTCTGAATTGCTTTGTTTTCATTTTTGTTTTCAACGGTGTTGAAGACCGAACCCGGGCCCTCGCAGATGCTAGGGAAGTGCTCAATCCTTGAGCCACATCTTTAGCCCCTGGAATTCAGTCTTTCTTTTTTCCACAGCTCCTGTCCTATGTATCTTTGAAATGTATTTCTTCTTTGTAGTTTTTTAAAAAGCCTGTGTGTGTGTGTGTGTGTGTGTTCCCATTTTAAAGGACGGAGGACCAAAAGCATTAGAGAAGAGGAATAAATGCAAATAAATGTTTTCTCTCATTGGCTACAGCACAAATTAGCACAACTCAAAAACCTAAGCCCGCGTGTGGTTCTGGATCGCTGTCCACTCAGCTGCTTAGGAGGCTGAGGCAGGAGGATCATTTAGCCTGGGTGTTCAAGGCCATCTTGGACAACATAGTGAGACCCATCTTAAAACAAAGCAAAAACAAAAAACCCTGAAAAGGAGACTATTATTAGACAAGAGAAAGGGAATAAGGATGCCAGAAGGGGTTTTACGGGAGGGTAAGAGGAAGGATGGATATGATCAAAATATGTGATTTGCCTGTTTGAAAATACCACATTCAGCCAGGATAGGAGAAAAGCTTAGTTGCATTCTGTGCACAGGTACTATACCCTTTATTTTTAAAGTACATGCATTATTTTTCAAAAAATTAATGTTCGCTATAGATTTTAAGAGTGACATGAGAAATTAAATATGGAAAATCTGATCTTTAAAACAAACAAAAGTATAGTAACATGTGATATTATATTACTCCTTGTAGGTAGGTATGTGAGGGGTTTTGAAAATGAGGGTGATGCCAGGAGTGGTGGCACATGCCCATAATCACAGGATTTGGGAGGCTGGGGCAGGAAGATTGCCATGAATTGGAGGCCTGCCAGAACTACATAGTGAGGCCTGCTCGAATTGCATAGCAAGACCCTGTCTCAAAAAACAAAAAGCAAAAAACAAACAAAAAGCCAAATGAAGATCAAAAGAAAACTTTAAGCTGGGCGCAGTGGTAACGCACTGATGGTCCTAACTACTCAGGAGAATACAGGAAGAAAATGGCTTGTGCCCCGGCTTAGGGCCAACATAGTGAGAGCTTATCTCTTAATTTAAAAAATGCTACCAAAGAAAACTTTACTGACTTAGAAACGCATCCCTAATTGGGTTGCTTAGCCCTGGATGCCTGCATCTACGTTTTTTGCTCAGACTCCAGGAAACACTGACCGAGAGCCAGGTCATCTTTGTAAAAAAAAAATCTCATTAATGTCCACAACAATCTGCTTCCCATTTCTCAAGTACACAAGTGAGCTTAGAGAGGCCAAGCAAAGTGCCCAGAGTCACACTGCTGGGCCTACAAGTGAGGACTCCAACTTCAAGTCCATTTGTCACTAGTGTCCAGGGAAGGAGAATACAGCCCTGAGTACAAAAAAGGGGCGTCCTTGCTTCAGAGACTCCTGAAAGCCTGGGTTTTTCTTTCTCCTCTTGGGTGTGGCACCAGATAATATTACATAGACAGGTTTCTAAGGGGTTTAAAAATTCTGGAATCCAGGGAGCACACTTTGGCACTGCAGAGAGTCTTCAGAGTCTTTGCTTCCTGGGCTTAGAGAGACAAAACTTCAAGTCCAAATAACATAGCACGTATCAAGCCCTTGTTATGTGTCAGGCAGTGTGCTAAGCAGTTTTCTCACTCTCAGTATTAACTCAGTTTTACGGATGTAGAAACTATGGCTCAGGGTGAGGCAAGGGAGGAGAATGGGAAGCAAAAAGAACCCAGAGTGTTATGTACACATACCAATTCCCCACAATAAGTATAATCATTAGGTACTGCAAGCATGTGCTTTTTTTTTTTTTTTTTTTTTTTTAACTAAAACATAAAAAAAGTAAAACTTGGGCTGGGGATTTAGCTCAGTGGCTCAAGTGCTTGCTTGGTAAGTGCAAGGTCGTGAGTTTAATTCCCGTTACAAAAAAAAAAGGTAAAACCGAGTATTTAGTAAAATAAAAGGTACATTAAAAATAAAAATACAGGGCCGGGGATTTAGCTCAGAAGTTTAAGCACCTGCCTGGCAAGTTCAAAGTCATGAGTTCAATCCCCCAGTACCACTGGAAAAAAACATACAGTCAGGTGTGGTGGTGCATACCTTTAATCCCAGCACTTGGGAGGCTGAGGCAGGAGGATCGTTGTGTGTTTGAGACCAGCCTGGTCTACAAAGTGAGTTCAAGGCCAGCCTGAAGTGAATAGTGAGACCCTGTCTCAAAAAATAGGGCTGAGGATTTAGCTCAGTGGTATAAGCGCCTGCCTGGCAGGCACGGGGTTGTGAGTTTGATTCCTGGTACCAAAAATAAATAAATAAATAAATAAAAAATAAAAAAGTAAGAAGGAACCAAGTGTATGGTGTGGCTTTACTTATAACAACTAATTCATTATCAGAGACTGGCATCAATACCTTCTGAGGGAGCTGATTAATTACTTTGCACTAGGCCTTACCACTTCAACCCTCCTACACTGGTGACCAAGTTTCCAGCACACAAGCCATTGAGGGATAAACCACATCCAAACTGTAGCAGACACAACCCTCTGCAAGGATAGAGCCACTGATAAGGATTAAATATATAAACTCAATCGGGGGAGTCTGTGTATGTTCCCAAGTAGGAAGTATACACGGTTTCAGGCACCAAGGGGTAAAAGTAGAAGTGGCCACATTTATTACAACTTCTACTGACCTATGGGGAAGTTTGTTCTCCCCTTCATAGCAACTCTGGGCACTGCAAAGTTGAACATCTTGGTCTCCATTGGGGTGCTGTACCTCTGGGAACACAGCAAGTGTCTCACTGAGCTACAAGCCACGGTTGACATCAGGTAACTTTGGGCTTTCTTTTGCCTAGGGACTAGCAGGCAAGAAAAGGAGACTCAAACTTGGCAAGGAAATTAACCTTGTTCCGTAGGAAGAGTTTCAGGTGCTTCTCAGTCCTAGAGTGAAGTTTACCAAATCGTACATAATTGGGTGTTCTGTCACCTTTCTGACCGCCTTTTCTTCTTTGCTCTTTCCTCACTTCACGGCTGCCAAGCTGGCCTCCCTGCCATTCAGGAACACAGGAGGCACTTTTGGGTCACGGTCCTTCATCCAGCTCCTTTAGACAGAAAGGGCAGGGAAGGCCACAAGGATACTGAAGACCTAAGCAGGAGACAGAAGGTGGGAAAAGTAGGTAATTGCCCTAACTTGTACAGCTCTGATTGCTGATTTCCAGCACCGGCCTCCTCATCCAGCTCAACTAGGGATTTCTGTTCTTCCTCTTCCTCCTCTTCTTTCACTGCGGGTTAAGAGAGGAAAATGTTCTTCCTGAAGAACCTACCGAGTTGCATCTTTGTTCATAACTGTTAAAAATAGCAAACTCTTTTTGAGGTGTGTTAAATATCAAGCATCAGACTAAACCTTTTACTCTATCTCATTTAATTCTCATAAGGTCTCTAATAAGGAGGTTTTATGTTTGTTTGCATTAATGGGGACAAAACCTAGGCCCTTTGGTGTGCTAGGTAAAGGACTCTATCACTGAGCTGCACTCTCGACACAAGAAGTGTTGTTATTTTTATTTCACACACTAAGGAACTGAGGTTTAAAAGGATGAAATAATTGGCCTAGGTCGTACCACTCGTAAGTGGTCAGGATTAACCACATCTTGTTCTGAGTCTAAAATGTATATTAATTTCTCAGCAGTTTGCTTTATCATAAGAGAAAGAGGTAAACAATTACTGTCATTCATTCGTACACCCATGAATTCATTAAAAGTTCACACGTGCGCCAGGACTTTGCCTTATTTTCCCGATACAGGGGTGAACACGTAGGCAGGATTACCTTCCTGGAGCTTGTAGTCTAACAGTGTAGTATGACCACAGCCAGCCCAGCGTGTGGAGACTGGCCTTCTGAACAAAATGATCAAAGATGATCTTTGACCCAGACCCTGGTGTACAGGTTGTGCACAGTGAATATATAAAACTGGTTCAGGTCTTGACCTTGTAGCTTCATCAGTTTTGAAATTGGTACAATAATTGTAGTTGCATTGCCAACTGTTTGTAATCTTAAATGAGAAAATATGTGAAAGCTTTTTTGGCAAACTCTTGTAAAATAGTCAGCAAGGAGGAAATGACTTTTCCTTGTATTGAAAAAATTCAGATGTAGTTGAAAGTATAGAGAGACTAGAGCAATAAACACCCAGATACCCAGCAAATAGCTACAACAACTAGCAACTCATGGCCAATCATGTTTCATCAATTTTTTTTTTTTTTGAGACAGGGACTCATTATACAGTTAGGCTGGCATTCTACTCACTGGATAGCCCAGGCTGGTCTAGAACTCATGGCAATCCTTCTGCCACTGCTTCCCAAGTGCTGAGATTATGGGCATGCACCAGCAATCACCATTATTGGTACTAACAATCTTAAAATAAAAATTTAAAGCAATTCTTTAACTTTTTCAAATATTATACAGTACTTTCATTGAGTGGTCAAATTTCCCTGATTATAGGTTGAATTGCATTATAAAAGCCCCAAATCCAAAATGGTCTCAAATTTGGAAATTTTTTGAGTACTCACATGGTACTTAAAGTTTTTTGGTGTTTAGAGTATTCCACATTTTGGCTTTTCTGATTAGAGATGCTCTACGTGTAAAGTCTATGCAAGTACTCCAAAATCCAAAAAGGAACGCTTCTCTACTGTTGGTGGGAATGCAGGCTGGTGCAACCACTGTGGAAGTCAGTGTGGAGATTCCTCAAAAAACTCACATTGGAGGTCCCTTTTGACCCAGCTAATCCCCTTCTGGGTATCTTCCTGAAAGAATTAAAAACATCCTACCACAGCAATATATGTGCACCTATGTTTATAGCTGCCCAGCTGATAATAGCAAGATCTTGGAACCAACCTAAATGCCCCTCAACTGAGAAATGGATAAAAAAGATGTGGTATTTCTATATAATGGAATACTACTCAGCTATAAAGAATGATAAACTAGACATTTTCACTCTTAAGTGGGTGAGTACTGAAAATATACTTCTCAGTGAACTAAATAAGCCACATATATGTATGCATCACATTGTTGCACTTGTGTGATGAACTGAAACAAAATCTATGTATATAAAAAATTAGTTAAGATAGTTAAACAAAAATAATTTTGAGTGAAAAGTAGTTTTCTCAGGGTCATCTTTGGATTTCATTTTTAATGTGAAATGTTTATTTGAAAACAATAGAGCAATCATAACAAAAAAGATAGTCATATAGCTGGTTTCTCTTGATTCATTGAGGCAAAAGTTTTGTGCTAATAATTTTTTGGATAATGTTTCGTGTCAATATTTTTTAGCCTAAATAATTTCTGTGAATATTATAATATGCAATGTGCTGATGATTGTTACTCTCCTATTGGCTGGTTGTGAAATTGTTTTGCTTTGGTTTCTTACTTTCCTTTTGTTTAAAAAAAAACTTTGAAATTTGAAACACTTTCGATTCCAAGCATTTCAAATAACAGCTACTCAACCTGTATCTTGGAAGAATTTAAAGTCGCTAAGTTTGAATCATTCTTTAGATGGGGTTCATATATTGCAGCTGGTTGCTCTTTTTTTCTTTTTTCTAGGGTATCACCTTATAACCCAATCTGGTTTAGAAGCTCTCTGTTCAAGTGATCTGCCCATGTCGCTGGAAGTACTGGCACTCACCACTAGGCCAGGTTATTGCTATATTGTTTTTAATCTATAAATTCCCTTTTATCTTCATTTTGTTTTGGTTTTGCACTTTGGTTTTGAAACCATAGAAGAGTTGTTATAAAACTAATATGCTTTAGAATTATATGAAAAGATGTATCTCATTCCCAGAGATTATGACTCGACATTGACCAGTTAAAAGATAATATGCTGATATGGCTGGGATGAGACAAAAATCGAGAATCTGTTGTGCATATCCCACAGTTTGAGTTTTCCTAACTCTTAGCTCTTTGGACAGTATTCTTCAGTTTCCTCAAGGGAAACTTACTGAACAGCCTACAGTACAGCATAATGATTGAAATTCAGTTAGCGTCCCTGTTTTAATTTTCTTTTGACACCTGTCGTGTGACATTGAGCAAGTAATTTACTCTGTGTCCCCAACATTATGGGATCATTGTGAGAATTAAATGAGGTTTCAAAAATGAAATGGTGGCCGGGCGTGGTGGTGCACGCCTTTAAACCCAGCACTCAGGAGGCTGAGGCAGGAGAATCGTGAGTTCGAGACCAGCCTGGACTACAACGTGAGTTCAAGACCAGCCTGAACTGCATAGTGAGGCCCTGTCTCAAAAAATAGGGATCAGTGGCCTAAGTGCCTACCTGGCAGATGCCAGGTTGTGAGTTCGATCTCTAGTACCAATAAATAAATAAATAAAATGAAATGGTTATTTACTATATTACTCTGGCATTTAGCAAATGCTCAGTAAATACAAGTATCATTGTTTCAGCCAAGAAATCATAAAGGGGTGCACGGTCTGCGGAGGGTCTTGGGTATTACAAAGTTTTGTCGTTTCCTGCATTATGACATTAGCAGGAGCTCTCTAAAGAGCTTTCCGGAAAACAGTGAAAGGAGCTGGTCACGGAATACAGCTCAGAGTGAAGTATTTGAGTTCCATTCCCAGTACCTAGGTGGCGGGAGTGGGGTGGGGGTGGGGGTAGGATGACGAGAGCATCTCTCAGCCGCCCGCCGTTTCTTCAAACGCCCCGTCGCCCCTTTAAGGCAGCGGGGCCACGTGACCCGGCGGATCACATGGCTCCCGGAGCAACATGGCTGCGCCCGCGCTGGGGCCGGCTGCCCGCGTCCTCTTCCTGCCGCTGCTCCTGCTGGCATGCGGGGCGTCTGGGCGCGAGGAGGCCGGGGCCGGTGGCGGAGCGGCGTCCCTGGCGGGCTCCTGCGGCTGTGGCTCGCCCCAGCGGCGCGGGGCCCAGGGCAGCGCGGCGGCCGCGCACCGATACTCCCGCGAGGCCAACACCGCGGGTCCCGGCGCTGGAGAGCGGCCGCCCGCGCCCAGCAAGGTGCGCCCCGGCCGCCTCGGGCAGGGTGGGTGGCGGGCGCTAGAACTGTTGGCGTGGGCTGCACCGGGCCGGCGGGGAGCCCGGGAAAGGTCAGGACAGCGCCTCGGGGCACGCACCCGCCGATGCCTTTTGATTAGGGATTGTTTCTCCCCGCGGGAAGAGGCGCTGACGCTCGTGACGCCACAGAATTAGAAGCCGATTTGACGATTGTTCATTCTTTTTTTTTTTTTTTTACCTCTTACCCCCTACTTCCTCCTCCCTCCACTCTATCCCGTTGACGAGGAACTAAGAATTATTAAGTCAGACGGATGTGGATAAAATCCTCAGTTCCTCGTAGTCACTGAAGAAATGAGTACTCTGGATCACAGAGTAGCCAACATTTTTTGTCTACTTACCTATAGTCTCTTCCAGTAGAGTTTGCTCTTTGAGGGCAAGAGCTTGTAATTATCCTGCCAGCCTTACCACTTCACAAGAAAGGACTAAGCCGGCTGTACTTCATTTATCTCTTTCTTGTCCTGTACCTGTCAGTGCGGGGATATATATATATATATATACACACACAGAGATAGATAATAAGAATAGTAATAACTGGTACTTCGTTCCATCTGCCAGGCACTTCACATGCTGGTGCATTTGTGGAAACACTAAAACTAGTTTCCTAAATCAGTGCTTCTTGTCTACTTAGTGTACCCTATCCTTTTTCCATCACACTTTCTGTTCCTCTAGGTTAATTATGCCCAGTATTAAGGACAGATGAGAGGTAAGGCCTCTGCGGGGTTTACCTGATCTTCCCCTCCTTCCTCCTCAGTGTTTCCATATGCTGTGTGTTTTATCGTTACATAACACTTGTAAAAGTTGCTTGTCTGGATTTCTCTCCCTAGCTAGGCCGTGAGGATGGTGCAGGTTAGCACTGTGATTTAATTCCGGGTGCAGAGAGTAGGCGGTTGATAGCTGAGCTTCTTATTATTTCTCTATCATGTATACTTTGTTCCCTTTTTTTTTTTTCTGTGGCACCGGGCCTGCCAGACAGGCGCTTAAGCCACTGAGCCAAACTCCCAGCACCTGGTTTTTTGAGGCAGGGTCGCACTATGTAGCTCAGGCAGGCCTTGCCCTTGCGTTGTAGCCCAAGCCGGCCTCAAACTCACAATGCTCCACCTACCTCAGCCTCCCGAGTGCTGGGATTAAAGGCGTGTGCCACCACACCCAGCTACACGTATACTTTCCGGATTTAAACATTTGAAAAAAAAACGCGGGGCATGGCCTGCTTTATTGGTGTTTGTCTCTGTATAATAAGTCTTGATTGCTTTTTTAGTTTGTATTGATCACACTTGATTTTAATTCCTGTCTAACTTGCATGAAAAAGGATAGTCTCACCCTCTTTTTGAGGAAGAAGCTGCCCTGTTTATCTACTTTGTCACCATTAGGGCAAGTGAGTTATTTGCCTATACACTGGTTTATCTCAAAATTTTTATGCAGCACCCTTTTGGTCAGTAGTGAGCATTCCTCATTTCTAAATGCTCCATCTTCCTATAGGTTCCAGAATGGGGTTTGGGGTACCATAGGTTTTGAATTACATTTGCAAGATGTACATTTTTATTCCTGTAGAGTGGTTTTGTGCCCTGACTGAATATTGTATTGGTCATCATTGGCCAGTATCCACTTTCTATAATGATTGGCGGTAGTCCAAACTATTAGTAAGTTAGTAGCTAATGAGAAAACACTCCACAGACTATCAAGGACTCAAGCTAAAATGATTGAATCTGAAATAGTATTGTTACCAAGGCCACTGACTTCGCAGGAAGCAGTTCTTCATGTTTCTGTTTTCCTTCCTTTTAAATGTTTTAGTTCAAGTGTTGTAGTACTTTGTTTCCTTGTTAAAACAAAATACCTGACAGCCAGAATTAAGGGAGGAAAGGTTTATTTAGCTCACAGTTTGTGGAGGTTTCAGTCCATAGTCAGCTGTCTCCAAGGCAGGGTGGTGTGGCTGAGGAGCACACAGTTCCAGGGAGAAGAAGATAGCTAAAGCAACAAGGTCAAAAAGGAAGGGAACAAGCCTCTTTTCTTCACTAGGGCTGGTGTAACTCACACCATCTCTGTGTCCCCCTCTTGCACAGGCTCAGTATATTTACAAAGTGAACTTCTCAAGCTTGTATATTCTGTTAGTCTTGCACCCCCCTTCACAGTCATATATTAGCATCATTTTTCTGCAGTAACA
>RJWM01020606.1:0-36761 GCA_004363535.1 Dasyprocta punctata | reverse complement strand
TTTTGTTTATTGTTGATACCAGGGCTCAAACTCACAACCTTACACCTGCCAGGCAAGTGCTTCTGCAGCTGAGTTAAATTGTCAGGTCTATTTTTTGAGACAGGGTCTCACTATGCAGTTTAGGACAGCCCTGAAATCACTTTGTAGCCCAAACTGATCTCGAACTCACAAGGATCCTCCTGCCCCAGGCTCCCTAGTGCTGGGATTGAAGGTGTGCCCCACAATCGTATTTTAATTACTTGCTTGCTACATATATTTCAGTTGTGGATTAAGTACTTCAAAACTTTTTCCCATGACTCTGATGAACTCTCACAGTCCTGAATAACTTCCCTAGTGCCTCCTTCATCTCCTTATTTCGTAGACTGTAGATCAAAGGGTTGAGAAGTGGAGTTAGCACAGAATAGAACAAAGTTACCACTTTCTGTATGACTGCTGGATTTCCTGTGGTGGGACTCACATACACAACCATGATGGAACCGTAGAAGAGGGACACCACGGCCAGATGGGAGCCACACGTGGAGAAAGCCTTTCTCCGGCCTTCTGCTGAGGGGACCCTGAGCACAGATCTGATGACCAAGGTGTAGGAGCTGGTGATGAAGAGGAATGTGGAGAAAATGAGAACCGAGTTATAGAGGGCACAGGTCAACTCAGTGAAAGGAGCTGGTGAGCAGGAGAGTTTTATGAGGGGTCCTGGGTCACATAGAAAGTGATCTATCTTGTTGGCACAGCAAAAGGGGAGCTGAGAGATCAAGTAAACAGGCAAGAGGAAGTACAGAAAACCATACACCCAGCAGGAAGCTCCCATTCTGAAGCCTGTTTGAACAGTCATGATGCTGCTGTAGTGCAGAGGCTTGCAGATAGCAAGGTACCTGTCATAGGCCATAACAGACAAGAAGAAAGTCTCAGTGGTGCCCATGGAGAAGAAGAAGTAGAACTGCAGGAAGCAGCCAGAGAAAGAGATGGCTTTGCTGTCAGAAAGAAAATTAGCCAGCATACTGGGGACAGTGGAGTTGATATAACAGATCTCCAGGAAGGAAAAATTGGCCAGGAGGATGTACATTGGAGTTTGTAGTCGATATTCCCAGCTCACTGCGCAGATAATGCACAGGTTTCCAATTAGGGTTGATATGTATGTTCCAGAGAAGATTGAAAAGAGGAGGATCCGAATATCCCAGGTGCAGCGGAAACCTAAGAGAATGAATTTACTCACAGTGCTAGAGCACTTATTTACATTTGTTTCTAAAGGTGCAAAGAAAAATGATTTCTAGATTAGAAATGGTCTCTTTTTTTTTGAAATGGTCTTACAAAATACGACACATTATAGCAGAATCTTTGACTAGGTTCACACTGATATTCATGTTAACAAATGGCATCTGACTATAATTAAAGGACTGATTTATTTTTACATAAAATCATTTCCCCATAAAAATATCCTTTATGTTATCATATTCACAATTTATTTGTTGCTGCCATTTTAAAATTATTTCTATAATTTTCAAATACTTTTGTCTTACACACTAAATACAAAGGAAACAAATACCCATTCCTCTTATAATAAGGTTGAAAATCAATTTGTTCTTTTTGATAAAAGTATATATAAGGACCTGTAATTTTAAGGCTGAACAATGAATGAATAAATTCTAAATAAGTATACCAAAGATATAACTCATTGTTCCTGATATAAAAAGATCTTAAAGGGACTGCTTTTTAGTATTCTTTGCTTCATCTGTGATAAGTGCTATCGAGTGGATATGAGAATGGTATTTTGGTGAATTTATAAAATTTAGGCACACACGATATCATTTCATTTATTTATTCATATCATATATTTGTAAATTCATTTTAGAATATTTTAAATAATATTAAGAATAAAGTTTATGAAAGTTCAATAGAAGTTTATACACATCAATTCATCTCTTCAAGGAAAACAAAAACTTAATGATGTTGTGTGCACATCTGAAAAACTGAGAATTGTAATCATTACTTGAAATGCTCCCTAAAATGCAAAAGAGTTCTGGACAGATGAATTTTGTTTGCAAAGCCATTTGCTTTGCTGTTTGCATATTTTTCTTTTTTTTACATAGTTAAGCAAATTTTTATTGACCTTAGAGTTCTTTTTAAAAGTTAAATTTAAGGTCATATCCCTCAAGTTTGATGTATTATTTATAGATCATGCAGAATGAGTATGAAGAGATAAAAATTAAGCCATGCCCAAAAAGATGTGCTAGAATATAAAATCATCTTCATAAGTATATATAAAATTCTTGTGAAGATAAAAGGGACCGTGTGGTTTTTCTGAGACACTTTCCAAAGTGATTCAAGGCAGGAATCACACACCTCAATGTGAACATCTGCATTCTAGGTTTTGCGCCTCTCATACAACCCATCAGAGATCAGGCTTCATGACTGTGATGAAGCTAAATCTATTGCTGTTTGCACTTTTATAAAGAGGAAATCCCACAATCTTCATTTTAGATATGATGATAAATAATGCTTGAAAATTCATATTTTAATTGATTCTCTGATATCATAACTGAAATCATGTTAAATAGTATTATGTATGACTGTTCCCATCAGTGAGTCCTTTAATAAACTAATACCAATTCATGAGCTGAAGCATATTATATAGTAAGCTTCTTCAAATCATGTTAAATAAAATGAAAGGTAAGTGATCAGCAAATGGATGATTTTTGCATGGAAAAAAGTAAATAATCAAAGCTATTATTAAAAAGTAATGGTTCTCAACATGTAATCCAGGACCTTTTGCATATCTTTGAGGTTCTTTCAGGGCAACTAGGTCAAAACTATTTTCATAATAGCATTAACATAATATTTGCTCTTTTCTTTTTCTTTTTCCTTTAGTAAATGGAGTTTGTTAGAGTGCATGGCAGGTGATATCACAGCAAACTACACAGAGAAGTAGATACAATAGTCTGTTTTATATTAGGACAAACAGTAATGTAGTGATTAAAAGTTATAAAATGAAACTCTTCTCAGATTATTTTTTCAGGACTAGGGATTGAACCCTGGATAGTCACACTAAGGTACATCCTATACTCCTTTATTTTTCATTTTGAGACAAAGTCTTGCTAAGTTGCCTAGGCTGGGCTCAAACTTGTGACCCTCTGCTTCAGTGTCTTGGAGTGCTAGGATTACAGGTGTGTCGGCAGACTTGCTAGTATGTATGTATGTATGTATGTATTTTTATATAAAACCATTTCCCCAAAAAATATCCTTTATGTTATCATATTCATAATTTATTTGTTGCTGCCATTTTAAAGTCTTAAAATTATGAACAAGTATTTCCTGGCTATAATGAACATAAAACTATTTAGTATCCTTGATCATTTATTTCATTGCAAGGGATACTGGAACCAAATGCTTGAAAACAATTACTCTAGATTATGAAAGAAACTCTTTGAAAAAAGAACTCCTTTTAGGCAGTCTAAGCAAACTGTAGCTTGGAAAAAATCTTCATGTAATCCTTGAATTCCTTTAATTTTTCTTTGGTATTTATCTCACTTAATTTGGGTAGTATGAATGGTTTCTGCATGTGTATACAATTTGATTTTGATAAAAATACTGCCAGCAAATAAAGCATAAGCAAATTTAAATTTCACATTTGGAAATTATAGAATGATGAAGTCTTGATTTGCCAAAATTAGGGAACAAATAAAATAATTATATAATTATTTTTGAATTATTTTTGTTTCATTTAGTTTTGTTTTTTGTCTAACAGAGAAATGCAAACTAAATTGAAAATAAATTGATTTCTATTCTTAAATTTATGTGTTTACACAATATCAAATACTTGAAACATCTGAAAACATACAATTTTTTAGTACATTTTAAAAGAAGATTTGAAATGTGAAAACAAGTGTTTTGTGGAAAGTTTTTAAAACTGGTCACTTTATCCAAATTTCAATGCAATAAAATATATTATAAACAATGATGTAGAACGAGTGACTTAACAGTTTCCTGATGCCTGTTCACACATGTCCTTAGAATTTCTGTGTTGCCTTTGTTGATAATTTTGAGCTTTCATTCCATAGATTTTTCACATCATACTTCACTCACTGCTTATTTTTGCATATTTGTTTAGGATCTGTCTTTACAGTTCTGCATATATATTTGGTTTGCTTTTCTAAAGGTCATATACAGTGTGTGTGTGTGTGTGTGTGTGTGAACTTCTTTGTAATTGTTTCTACTTCTACACTTTGCTCATTTTGAATATATTTTACTCACACTACATTCAACAATTTCCTGGTGTCTAGTCCTTGTATCTTATTCTGTTTTTACATGTTAACTGATTATGCATGAAAATGGAATCTATATTTTATTCTTATATTTATTGAGTAGTTTTTTATAATTTTTTTGAAAAATACATGACATGCTGTGTGTTTTCCAAAAGACAAAAGGTTTTCAAAAGACACCGATATATACAATTACTCTCATACACATACAAGAAAATTTCCACATAAAACTAACAAACATAGTAAACATTTCAATCAAACATGTAGAATTCACAAAATGAACAGAAAATATAATAAAGCATCAAAGAGTATTGGTATTGGTATTATCAGTTAAAAGTATACTAAACAAGTACCAGAAAAAAGTTTCTATACATTTTATATAAACATTTCTGAGAGTTCAAATTCTTCATAAATAATGAGTAAAGAAATGCATAAAATAATTAGAAATAAAGAAAAAGCACAAAAAATATACAAGATTGTACTGTGACAATAATTAAAGTATTTTGGAAGAATGGATTACTGTCAGTCACTGCTTCTGTGTAGAAAGAATGACTGACCATTCATTACATTTTACCAAAAAATTATGCATGAAACAATATTCTGTAATAACATTGTCCTCCACTAAAACTCAGTTCTTTATAAAATATTGTATTTCATTTGCTAGTGGAGATAAATTAGTGAAATATATATCTAAATTGACCATTTCTAGCTTACAAGCATACATTAAATTTGATATGTTCACCAAGTCTGCCCCTTCAAATTTGCAATCAAAATATCCATAAAAATTTCTGCCTTTGGCCAGAGATTTAGCTCAGCAGTTTAATGCTTGCCTGGTAAGCACGAGGTCATGAGTTCCATCCCTGGTACTAAAAGAACAATACAAAACAAACAAACAAAAAACCCCAACAACTTCTGTCTTCTAAATGCTAAATATCATAGAAAGTAATAGGACCCGTGCAATATATGATTTGACATTTTACCAAAGGAACATGTGTTCACTTTCATTTTCTGAAACATTCACTTGATGAAGAGTTCACATTATCATATTTTCTAGAATTCAAAAGCTGAAGGGAGAAGAGTTCCCGTAAACTTTTGAAATAAGAGTTTAATAAGCTGTCGTTCAAATCCCATGACTTTTTATTCTGGAGAAGCAAAACATTTATAATTCACACAGTGCATGGTCAAATATAAAACTGGAATAAAATGGAGAGAAGATAATAAGGAAACTTAGCAACCCACAAGTTCCACCTTACCTGAAGATACATGGGGAATATCATAGAAATCTGTGCGATTGAGTGCCATCTTTCACATCAGGTTCCAGCTCTAGTCTCACGACATGGGGTTAGTGTGGAGACTCATGAACCATTGAGGAGTATTTTATGAGCAAGAACATTATAATGTTAACAAATCAAAGCCAGGTGTGGTGACACAAGAATGTAATCTGAGCTCTGGGAAGCTTGATCGCAGCCTGACTTAATTATTGGGACCCTGTTTCAAAATAAAATATAAATAAGGGCCTGGTGAAGAATCTCAGCATAACTTTTCTGGGTTCAATCTCCAGTACCATAAGAAAGACAAAGAAAGAAAGAAAGAAAGAAAGAAGAAAAAAAGAAAGGAAGAAAGAAAGAAAGAAAGGAAGGAAGAAAGGAAGAAAGAATGGAAGGAAGGAAGGAAGGAAGGGAGGGAGGAAGGAAGGAAGGAAGAAAGAAAGAAAGAAAGAAAGAAAGAAAGAAAGAAAGAAAGAAAGAAAGAATCAAATCAAATATAGAATTGGCTGCGTTTACTAAAATAAGTGAAAAAGGCAATAAGCAACTTGAGAATTAAAAAGAGAATCTGAGCTCTCTTTGCTATAGACTGAATCAAAAGAACCATTGAAATAGGAAACCTTTATTTTTTATGATGACCATCTCTGAGAGGTGACTCTCTAGAGAGGTAATTTATAACACAGTTTTTTGGAACATGATGCTCCGTTCAGCATTTTACTTAACATGTTGGAATTTATTTATTTATTTCTGTGTTTTCTTTATTACTTTTAGTGATTCCATGATTATTGCCAGGAACGGTATAAGCCTTAGATATTGTATTGGGATTCATTTTCTTTACATTCTCTAGCACCTTTTTAGTCATATTTTTTAAAGCTATTTTTGATAGTACTGCCATTATTGTCTTTTTTTAGGTAGCTGTTCTTTCTCTATTGAAGTATTAGGAATATTTTATGACTTTTAACAATTATCAATTTGTACTTACAACATCTACAGATGCCACTGTATAGTTTCACAACTGGATGAAAATATATTAGTTGCATCACGTCATACTTTTTTGTTTTAATAGTTATAAAATTATATTTTAATACTGCTTTGCTTTCAAGTTCCTTAAGTATTTCAAAGTAAGGCTGTATTTTTTAAAAATTGTTAATTTTTTTTTCTATTGTGAATTGTCTTTGGGTTCTTGGGTGTTTAGGAGATAATTACATAAGCTCTTTATCTGTATAGATATTGAGAGTTTGTGTTTTATATTTATTATCCTAAATTCATTTTCTTTAGTGTTTATATTTATTAAAACCTGAATAAATTTGTAATGGCTAAATCTTGGAAACAGCTCAAATGTCCATTAGTGGTTTCTTTGTACAGTGGAGTACTACTCAGCAATAATGAAGGATAAACTTGAGACATCTATAGGTAAATGGATGCAACATGACACCGTACTCATAAGTGAAATAAATCAGATGCACATGTATAAGAATCATAATGTCTTAATGGTGTAAGAAACTGAAAGAGTGAATAAGGTCCAAAATGTAAAATAGATACTGTGAAATGGGAAGAAATTGTTCAAAAGGAAAAAGGAACTAGGATGTGGGAAAGGGAAAAGAAAGGGAGAGGAAGATATTCATAGTACTAGTTTCTCTTAGTTCATTGAAAATAAAAATGTTTGTCCTAATATCTTTTAGAAAAAATTTTATGCCCATATCTTATACTCTGAGTAACTACTTTAAGATAACAATATGCCATGTACTATTGTTATTCTCCTGTTATTATTTAATGTGATTTTGTTTTACTTTTTTTCATTAAAAAAACCTGAATAAATATTTTAGTAGTAAAATATGTCAGTATTCCTTTTGAGATTGTATAGCTGAAAAATAATTTTGACTCAAAATTGAAATTTATAATTTACCCCAGAGCAGGGAAATAAATTCATGTAAAAAATCCAAATTCTTGTTCATGCAACTATAATCAAAACTGTTTATTAAGATGGCTTCTATGAATCACATAGCAATTTTTAAAAACATAAGATTTTATTGCATTTTCAATTACCATTTTTGAAAACAGGACAAAATACTATGCTATCTCTATGATGAGCTATTTGAAAACTGAAATTTCCTTGATATGGATATCTAGGGATGGCAGATGGGGGAATGGGACATGAGAACTTTGGAGTCCTAAGCAGTACACCACTGCAGAGATCCCCCATGCCCCACAGTATGTCCATTGCTTCTGCCAGAATGTATACTCTCGGATGATTTGGTGAGTGCCAGCTCCTAAGACTTCACAGCACATGCTCTCCACAGTGGAGATCAGACTGTCAATAGCCAGGGAGATTTGGGTGTTAGCCCCAAGTCATGTGTTTACTAGAGCACTTTTGCAGATAATCTTGCCTGCTTTACTTTGTGGTATATGGCTCACAAAGTAATAGTCAGATTCCAATCAACTGAAACACAGTAGCGCAACTGAGGAAATGACAGACTTTCTCTCACAGTTAATTAGTGTTTTTAACAGAAATTGTAAGTAGTTTAAAATGCAGATTGGTCATCTATTGAAAGTCTTCTCTTTATGTCTATTTATTATTCTAAATAAATATGCTTTGGTCAGATAAAGTTAGTGTCACAAGGAGGAACAGCAATAGGAAACTAATGTAGTAACCAAACTCAGATCTCAACAGAAACACACAAAAGTGAAAGGCAATACATCTAAATGCTTCTATAAACACCATAAAGTATACCTTAATTTAATAAAATTCTACTCCCTCTGAAACTAACATACTGGGATTTACTTCAGCATTTTATACATTTTTTTATTAAAGGATTTTTCATTTGACATAATGAAAAGACAAATAAAATGATTTGGCATATTTATTTTTGATGTTTTAAGTATGTGAAAACTAATTATCTCTCTGGCAATAAAAGGAAAATTGTGACTTTGGCAATGAAACGTTTTCCAAGCTTGGAATAATGTTGCTGAGGCATATGGTAGGAGAGAAGTTACACTCCAGTATATTTAACCCTATTCAATATTCCTCCCTATGAAATTTGATGAAAATCAGCATCTTAACTTCACCTCTGTGCATCACTTCAAGTTCACTACCAACATTTTGAAAGATGCATGCTTTAGTTTGAAAACAAATTATAATAAGAAGGATATTTGTGAAAAATTCCCAAACAGCTGAACACTTCATATACAGATAATTAGGCTATACACTGACAACCTGGTTGTTTGCAAAATGTTACCCTTTTCTGTAGGTTGTTGTGTTTTGCTTTGAATTTTATTTTAGTAATATATGTGTGTGGTATATAGTCACATTGTTTGTGAGAAGTTGGTACATGTATATAACACATTTTAATTCTTTTTTTCATCCTCTTGTTCTTCCTTCCCTCTCTCTTCTACCCATCACTTGATACTCTTTCCTTTTTATATTTTTGTACATGTTTGCAGTACGTAATATTTGCATTCCTTGTATTGACTTGGTACATGTACTTAACACATCCTAATTTCTTTTTATCATCTTCTATCACTCTACTTCCTCCCCCACTCTATCTCTTGATCTGCTTCCTATTTGAGAAACATCTATCTCTTTGTATTTCCTTTTATTTATCTTTTATTTTGCTCATTATTTTTACTTTAAATTTCTCTGGATCTAAAGTTATACTGCAAAACTACTCTGATTTAAAAAAAAACCTAGCATGATAGTGGCACAAAAGCGAAAATATGTTAAAGAGAAAATATATGATATTTAAATTTATATGTCTACTTTATTTTGCTTAACATTAAAGTCTTAAGGTCCATTCATTTTTCTACAAATGACTCAAGTTTACATATGTGTGCTAGTATAACTGTGATATGATGTTTTTAACACTTTGGAGAAGACACTTAAAACAGGAATAACTGGGTCAGGTGCATCAGTGTTTAGGTGCATCTTCATGCTGATTTCCATGACACTGTATTAGGTTATGTTCCTAACAATAGTGTAGAAGGGTGCCTTTTACCTCTCCAGGCCTTGTTACTTTTTCCTTGTTTGTTATTATTTATTTATTTATTTATTTATTTTTGGTACCAGAGATTGAACTCATGACGTTATGCTTTCCAGGCAAGTGCTTATGCTGTTAAGCTAAATTCCCAGCCTGTTATTTTTTCTTCATAAAGGTGATTCTTTTTGATGTAAGGTGGAATCTCAGCATTACTTAATTAGCATTTCTGTAATGGATAATGGTGTTGAGCATTTCTTCACGTATTTACTAGTCATTTATAGTTCTTCTTTGAAGTGTCTGTTCATTTTGTGTTCCCTTTTTTTTTTTTTTTTTTTTTTTGTGGTACTGGGGATTGAACTCACAACCTCGTGCCTGCAAGGGCAGGCGCTTAAGCCACTGAGCCAAACTCCCAGTCCTGGTTTTTTGAGGCAGGGTAGCACTGAGTAGCTCAGGCCGGCCTTGTGCTCGCGTTGTAGCCCAGGCCGGCCTCGAACTCACAACTCTCCTCCTACCTCAGCCTCCCGAGTGCTGGGATTAAAGGCGTGCACCACCACGCCCGGCTTGTGTTCCCATTTTTTAATGGGTCTATTATTCTGGGGGCCTCTAAATTTTGAGTTCTTCATAATTTCTTGATATGAGTGTTTATCTGACAAATGTCTTAAAATTTTGGTTTGGTTCTGTACATTGTGTTATCACTTTGTTGGTTGTTTCCTTTGCTATGCCAAACCTTTTTAAACTGGCATGATTCCATTTGCTGATTCTCAGAACTATTTCCTATGCACCTAGGTTTCTGTTCAGAAAATTCTTGCTAAAGTCTATGACTTCAAGAGTTTTACTTCTTTGTCTTCAAGCAAGTTAAGTGTTTCTGGTTCAATATTTCACTCTTGAACCATTTTGATTTTAGCTTAGTGCATGGTGGGAGAAATGAGTCCAAATTTAATCTTCTGCATGTGGAAAGCCAACTTTCTGAACACTATTTATTAAAGAAACTCACTTTTTGTCAGTGTCTGTTTTAGGCCCCTTTTTCAAAGATCAAATTGTTGAATGTACTTTGGGCTGTTTTTGCATCTTCCACAAATCCATGTCTGCTTTTGTGCCAGTATCACGCTGGATATTTTTTAATCACAGTACTTTTGTAGTATAACTTTAGATCCAGAATTATGATGCAGGGTTTTGATTTGATTGATGCATATTTCCCTCTTAATACCCAGGATTGCTTTTGCTCTTCTGAGTCTCTTTGGGCACTATATGAATTTTAGCATTGTTTACTACTATTCTGTGAAGAATGCCCTCAGAAATTTTATAGAGATTGTATTAAATCTGTATACCAATTTTGGAAATATGGTCATTTTGACTTGGCTTGTCCAGTCTATTTAGGAAAAGGGAATAAATTTTTATTTTCTGATGTCCTCTTTGATTATTTTTTTCAGGCTACAATAGCTTCCATTGTAGACATCTTTTTCTCCCCTAGAAAGGTTCATTGTTTCATATTGAATTTGGGGGAGACTATTGTGAGTGATACATTTTTCCTAATTATTTTTCTCAGTAGATAGAGGAAAGCTGTTGATTATTTATGTAGAGGAAAGATATTGATTTTTCTGTGATTTGTAGTATTCTGCTGCATTGCTGAATTTAGTTATTAATTTTAAGAGTCTTCAGTGATTTTTGGGTCTTCTATGTAATGGATAAAGTTTTCTGCAAATAATAATAATTTTATTTCTCCCTTTCCTACACATAATACATTTTGTTACTTTTTCTTGATGAACTGCTCTTACTACTATTTTAAGTACTATATTGAATAGTAGGAGTGATAGTGAACATGGTTATCTTCTTTCTGATGTTAAAGGGAAAGTTTTCCTATTTAATATGATGTCGTCAGTAGTTTTGTAATCAATGGTTTTTATCAGATTGAAGTAAAATTCTTTTGTACCTATTTCTTCAGTGTTTATTTTCACTCAAGAAAGGTTGTGAATTTTTTTTTCACTCAAGAAATGTGGATTTGGTCAAAAGCTTTTTCTGTGTGTATTGAAAAGATCATGTGATTTCACTGGGTTGAAGTTTACATGGTCACGCTCTGTGATTGTTTAATGATTAATTGCATTTTATTTGCCAGTGTCTTATTGAGGATCTTTGCATCTATATTTATTAAAGACATCATTCTATAGTTGTCTTTTTTTTTATTGGATCCGTGTTTGGCATTGGAATCAGAGTAATGCTAGCAATGTCATTCTAGTCCACTGGAAGTCCTTAGGTGACTATTTCATTGGTTGTCAGGTCATTGAGGTATATGTCATCACTCATCACTTGTTCATCCACAGATTGGTGGCATGAGGTAAGTTCATCTGGTTCAGAGTCACACATTGGATGTGCAATAGAATCATGTGCAGAGAAATAGGCAATGTTCACCTACATGCTCACTCATTAATGGAGCTATGTACATCCCAAATGATTCACTGGATCTTATTCTCAATGAATTTTAAGCAGTGTTGTAGAAAGGAGGGGACAAAGCCCTAGTGGACTGTCAGCTGAATTTCTTTTGATGTTCAAAGGACATTAACTGCTTTGCTTGCTCTAATACTAAGAAAGATGTTTCAGGATTTCTGTCACAGCCATTTCCCTGATTTGTGTCCAAAATTCTCTTATCAGATATGCTGTGGGAAGGACTTTGTGCAGATCGCTGTTGGCCATAGAAGTAATTTCCATAAATGGAGTCCATATCTCATTGCCCTGTCATATAGAAACATTCCCTTTTGAGAGAACTTGCACAACTGTTTGTCTGAGCTGAGGGTCCATTAGTGTCAAACTATGACATTGGCAGGTGTAACCAGGAACACTGCTGGAAAGTAGCGATTCCTGAAAGCAGGTATGCTGAAGGTGGAGGCACTGTAGATCTTTGGTTATACCAGACCTCCAAGCAGTCTGAGGAGGATAGTTCATGGTGGGATAGCTGTAACTCAAGTTATAAGTCTCATTGTACGCTTGGACCACAGCTGGTGGCTCAGGAGGCAGTGGTGAAGTTTCCAGAAGCCTGGAGCTTTGAAAGGGGATGGGAGAGGTAAAGGAAATGTAGATACTGGCTGGCCACCACTAGTGGAATGAAAATACTGTCTGCTGTATTCTGAGGCATATTTCTGAGATGGGAGTCCTGCATGAAGACTAAGTGCGATGCGAATTCCACAGGTAGTAGATACAGGCAGGTGGCTGGTCACCCCAGCTGAATTCCATTTACTTACAGAGATGTCTGGCAGAGAGAGGGCTGAAGTGACTCTGGCTATTTTGGCAGTGAAATATTCAGAGCACAGTTCATGAGATATATGGTTTTGGAATTAAAGGAAGGCTGCCAGGTTTCATTTTCATTTTTCCAAAGTCTCATATTCCCAATAGTGCATCTGAACAGCTTCTGATTTTGCTTTTCATTAAAGTCACCTTTCCTCTCAATTGTCAAGTGTCACTGCTAAAACATGAACCCTTTCATCAATTATTCATTTCACATGACCACATGGAGTGAGAACCTGATAGATAAGATCAGTATTGCATTGATCTGAAGACTTTACTGATGAATGGAAGCTGGGGTTAAGTGAAGGTGCCTATGATTTGACATCAGTCAGTCCAAGTTTTGAAGGAAAAGTGAACTGTCATGTTGGAATTTCAAACCCAAAATAACTGATTGGAAGGAGTCAACATGTTAGATGTTGAGCACAGGTGTAGAGTGCCTCAGAATCTAATTCTGATCACTTTCCCATTGAATCAAAGAAAAATTTTCAGTGCAGAGGAGAATGAGACAAGGCTACCATGAGGAAAAGGAAATGAGAGGCAGTGGAAAGAGGTCAGCAGGGGAGGGAGACAAGCAGCAGGAAAACCAAGAGGGAAAGGGATAGTCACATGGAGGACAGGGAGGTGGAGCGGAATAGAAAGGCTGAGGGAGTGGAGAGGCTGGAGTGGGTGCAAGACTTACCAGAGATTCATGGGGCTGGAGGGCTCAGCTGCCACCCCTTTATTGTTGCTTTACCAGCACTCGGTTCATGCTTTGCGGCTGGGCTTGTGGCAGCCTAGACTCACCACCATGCTCAGTGGTCAGCACATGCAGGGACAGAGCTGTCACTGTGTGCACTGAGTCAGAGCAGCCTGGGGAAGGAAAAGGGACCTTTCCTGTCTTCTAGTTCTGGCATTCTGTCCTCACACTGCTGACTTTTGCTGCCCATACTTTCTATCGATGTTTTAATCTCTGAATGTCTACTTGGAACTTTTCAATGGACTCCAATTATTATGTAACTCTGACATTCATTTCGACACTATTTTGGCATTCAAGACATCATTTTGTTTACTAAGCAAGCATTTTACTACTGTGTTCTGTAGACCCTCTAATGGTTTTGCTTATTTGGCCCAATATGTTAGTAGTAACATCTTCTGTAAACTTGTCAAATATCTTTTTGATCTATAATACCATTATTCATGGAAAATAGATGTATAATTACAGTATATCACTCAGGCAAACTAAATCTTGACCTATAGTAAATATATAATAAATGGAACAGCTTTGCTAACAACCATTGAAGCAAAGTAGCTTAAAGTTAATTAGCTACATAGAGATCCAAAAATCTTAGAAATTATGCTATTAAATGTAGAGGGATGAGGTACTGGAGAATTAAGAAGAAAAGTTTGAAAAATTAATAAATTTGGATATGAGAAGGAGAGAAAATTGAGATGGAAGCATACGTTGTAGGAAGATAAAAGTCAAAGTTTATAGTAAAAACAATCACATTTCCCTGCTATGCTGCAGGACCAACAAAAATATATTAAAAAAAATAAAGAAATTTCAAGTGGCCAACTGCCTGCATGGGTGTGCATATATCACTCTATCACATAACATATGATATATTTAATTGTTTTAGGATGATATCAAGATGGGAAACAGCTGGGTGCCATCAAATTTCTAGTCCTAGTTTTCTGAGGCATTTCCACAGTGGTTGAACTAGTCTACATGCCAACCAAAAGTGGGAGAAGCTTGATTAAAGAGACTATCTTTTGCGGGCAATTAGCTCAGTGGCTTAAGCACCTGCCTGACAGACACGAGGTTGTGAGTTTGATCCCTGGTACCAAAAATAAATAAATAAATAGATAAATAAATAAATAAAGAGGCTATCTTTCTTTCAGTGGATGTGTTTGGCCCCTTTGTCACAGATAAGGTGGCTGAGTGTGTTTGTAGTTGTGTTTGAATCTTCTAACCTGTTTCATGGATCCTCAGGTCTGTGTTTTTTTTTTTTTTTTTTTTTTTTTAACCAGTAACATGCTGATTTTGTCACAGTAGCTTTGTAGTATAATTTCAAATCTGGGTGTGTGATACACCTTGTCTCATCTTGGTTGCCCAGGATTGACTTTGCTGTTTCAGATCTCTTTTGTTTCCAGGTGAATTTTAGAAATACTTCCTCTAGATCTGTGAGTTATGCTAATGGTATCCATTACATCTGTATAATAGTATGGCATTTTCATAGTGTCATTTCTTCCTATCCAAAAGCAAAGGCTATCTTTCCATTTTTTGATATCCTCTTCAATCACCTTTTTTAGAGTACTGTAGTTTTAAATATATAGATCTTTTATATCCTTTGTTAGACTGATTCCTAAGTGTTTCTTTTTTTTTTTCTTTCTTTATTTTTTTTGGATGCTATTGCAAAAGGATGCTATTGCTAGGTGCAGAAGGTTGCAAGAAAGATGCTGATTTTTGAGTGTTGACTTTGTATCAAGCTACAATACTAAATTTGCTTATTACCTCTAGTAGACTTTTGGTAGAGTTTTTGGGGTCTTCCATGTAGAGTAGCATGTCATTTGCAAATACTGATGATTTACTTCTTTCTTTCCTTTCCTTATTCCTTTTGTTTCTCTCTTGTCTATTTGCTCTGGATAATGTTTCCAGAAGTATATTGAATATGAGTGGTGATTGTGCACATTCTTATTTTGTTCCTGATTTTAGAGTAAATGCTTTCAGTTTTTGCCCATTTAGTTTGATGTTGGCTGTTCATTTGTTATAGATGACTTTTATCAGGTTAAGATAAAGACCATCTATCCTGATTTTCTGTAGTGTTTTTTTATCATGAATAAGTATTCAGCTATATCAAAAGCTTTTCTGCATCTATTGAGATGATCATATGATTTTTGTCTCATTTCTGTTGGTGTTGTTGTATTGCATTTATTGATTTGTGTATGTTGAACCATTCCATCATTCCTGGAATGAATCCCACTTGGTCATGGTGTTTAACCTCCTTGATGATTTTCTGCATTCTTTTTGCTAATATTTTATTGATAATTTTTGTTTCTATGGGAAGATTGGCCTATAGTTCGCATTTTTGCTTGGGTCTTTCTCTGTATTAGAGTAATACTTGCCTCCAGGAAAGAGTTACATAAAATTGTTTCCCATTCAATTTCATTAAAGAGCTTGAACAGTGTTGGCATTAAATCTTATCTAAATTTCTTGTATAATTCTGAAGTGAATTCATCAGGATCTGGGCTTTTCTTTGTTGGTAAGTTTTTAATTACATTTTTAATTTCATTAACTGATTTTGGGTTATTCAAAATTTTTATTTTTTTTATTCAACTTTCCTTTTCTTGGTAAGGTTAGCTAGGTTTCTATCAATTTTGTTTGTTCTTTCAAAGAACTAACTCTTCAATTCATTAATTCTTTGTATTGTTTTCTTAGTTTTGATTGCATTAATTTCTGCTCTGATCTTTATAATTTCCTCCCTTCTGTGAACTTTGGTCTTGACTTACTCTTCTTTTTCTAGAAGCTTGAAGTGGAGCATTAGGTTGTTTATTTGTGCTGGTTCTGTTTTCCTGATGAGGCAATTCACTACCATATATTTCAATCTTAGTAGTGCTTTCATTGTGTCCCACAGATTCCAGTTATTTGTATCTGCATTCTCATTTAATTGTGGATATTGTTTAATTTCTTCTTTAATTTCATTTGTGAGCCATTGGTTGCTCAAGAGGGTATTATTCAATTTCCATGTGTTTATGGAGTTCTTGCAGTTTGTTTTGTCATTAATTTCCAATTTCATTGCACTATGTTTAGATAATATGCATCTAATAATTTTGATTCATTTGAATTTACTTAAGCAGTTTCTATGGGCAAGTATATAGTCTATTTTAGACAATGTTCCATGTACAGCTGAGAAGAATATGTATTCTGTTGTTCCTGGGTGGAACACTCTGTAAAAGTTTATTAAGTCTATTTGTTCACAGGTTTGATTCAGTTCTGCTGTTTCTTTGCTTTTTGTCTAGTTGATCTATCTCTTTGTGACAGTGGGGTGTTAAGGTCTCTCATCACAACTGTGTTATTGTGTATTTGATTTTTCATGTCCTTTAATATTTGTCTCACATAGGTACTTATATTGTTAGCTAGTAATCTTGAATTTTTCTCCTAAGTTATATGTAGTGATCTTCTTTATCATTTTTGATCATTTTTACTTTGAAGTACACATTGTCTGAAAACAGAATTGCTACCCCTGCTTTTTTCTGTGTTCCTGTTACTTTGAATACTGTTTTCCATCCTTTGACTTTCAGCCTATTAATTTCTTTTTGAGTTAAATGTGTTTCTGGGATACAGCACAGTTTTGGATCGTGTTTCTTGATCCATTTTGCCAATTTGTTTCTTTTAAATGGTGAATTGAGACCATTTACATTGTTGGTTTTAACTAACATGTATTGGCTTATCTCTGTCATGTTATTTTACTGCTGTTGGTTCCCTACTATTTCCCTTTGTTTAATTGCTTGCCTGCTTAGTGGTTTCTTTCTGCTATTGTTCTGGGAATTGTGGCCATTTTTATTTCTATCTAATATATCTTTCAGTACTCTTTCTAGAGTTGGCTTGTGGCCATGAATTTCTTCAGTTGTTCTTTGTCACAGAAGTATTTTATTTCTCTATTAATTTTGAAAGATAGTTTAGCACAGTATATCAATTTGGGTTGGAAGTTGTTTTCTTTCAGGGATTGAAATACTTCACTCCAAGTTCTTCCTGACTGGAAAGTTTGTGTTGAGAGGTCAGCCATGTTTCTAATGGACTTTCCATGGTAGATAATCTGTTTCTTTTCTCTGATAGCTTTTAATATTCTGTTTTTATGCTGAGTTTCTGAGATCTTGATTATTATATTTCTGGGTGTAGATTTATTTTGGTAATGGCTATTTGGAGTTCTATATGTATCACTTATCTGTATATCAGATTCTGTTCCCCTGCTTGGGGAATTTTCTGATATTATTTCTGCAAATAGTTTGTGTATGTCATTTGTGTTGACACCTGCATTTTGATTGATATCTATCATACTTATATTGCTTTACTTTACATTATCTTGGAGCTGTCAAATTGTTATTTCATTGTACCTTGTTATTTTAAAGATATTTTTCCTTTTGTGATTACTAGCCACGATCCTGTCTTCAAGGTCTAAAACTCTATCTTCAGTTTCTTTCAGGTGATTTTTCCAGTTTTCAATGGATTTTTTAATTTCCTTGTTATCTCTTTGAATCTGTTTCATGCATTCTCTTTCATTCCTGTAGTGTTCATTCAAGGTTTCCATCATTTTCTGGTGCTTCTCTACTCTTCTATCTATGTCTTCTCTAGCTATGCTGAGCAATTCCTTGAGATTGCCATTCCATTTCTTACTTGAGAGGTTTTGTCCTGACCTAGTTTCCTCTTTAGCCTTATGGATTTCTTTTTTTACTTCGCTTGCTATCTTTTTAGAAATTTCAAACTGGGCGTGGTGGCGCACGCCTTTAATCCCAGCACTCGGGAGGCTGAAGTAGGCGGAGCGTTGTGAGTTCGAGGCCGGCTTGGGCTACAACGCGAGTGCAAGGCCGGCCTGAGCTACATAGTGCGACCCTGCCTCAAAAAACTAGGGCTGGGAGTTTGGCTCAGTGGCTTAAGTGCCTGTCTGGCAGGCACGAGGCTGTGAGTTCAATCCCTGGTGCCGCAAAAAAAAAAAAAAAGAAAAAAGAAATTTCAGGTGTGTGTCTTCCAGTTTCTTCTATGTTAGTTTCTCCAATAATTGTCCAAGATGGGCTGGGGATTTGATATTGCATTTTGCTTTTTAATTTTGCCATTTTCACCTCTTAGTTAATATTTTGGTGTTTTCAATCCCACTAGTCTACTATGTGTCATGTGTGTCTTGGGGTCATTCTGTGTGGTTGATGTTCACTGAGTTGCTGGGTCCCACAGTATAGGGGAGGGGACATTCACTTGAATTCCTCCTGCAGGGACATTTGGGTGAGTTATGCTTTTTTTGTTTGTTTGTTTGCTTGTTTTTGGTGTTTTTTATTTTTTTTTTTTGTACCAGGGATTGAACTCACAACCTCATGCCTGCCAGGCAGGTGCTTAGGCCACTGAGCTAAATCCCTAGCCCTATTTTTTAAGACAGGGTCTCACTGTGCAGTTCAGACTGGCCTTGAACTCACTTTGCATCCCAGGCTGGTCTCAAACTCACAACAATCCCCCTGCCTTAGCCTCCTGAGTGCTGGGATTAAAGGCGTGCACCACCATGTCTGGCTCACATTTGGGTGAGTTCTGGATTCTTTCTGGGATCACTTGCCAAGGAGTATTGATGTGATCCAACCATTAGCTCATATTGTTACTGCAACTTCAGATTTTTCCAGACCTCCAAACCCACCTGTCCATGGTATGTGCCCCAGAAGGGGCCTTACTGTGTCTCTGGGGATCTCACAGGCCCAGCTAGTTTCCTTTGGTGGGGGAAGGCCCCTCACTGGCATTCTCATCAACCCCCCGGCAGTCTTCTGTGTTGAGGAAGGTCTCACCTACACTCTCACTGGCCTACCAAGGTCCTCTGGGTGGGATGAGCACTCACTCACACCCTCACCTGCCTACCAAAGTCCTCCAGGTCTGGGGAGGGGTTGTCAATGCTCCTGCCAGCTGCTGAGGTCCTCCAGGTGGGGGGTAGTGGTGAACAACATGCCCACAGGCTGCTAAAGTCCTTCGAATGGGTGGAGTGTTTGCTGATGCTCCTGTCAGCTGCTGATGTTCTCCAGGAGGTGGGGAGAGGCGCATACCATCTTTTTCAGTTACTTCGAAGAGCTTGATGAGTTTTTGTGATATAACATACTTAAAGGTTTTGTAGAATTCAACTGTGAATCTATCAGGACCAGTTATTTTAGTTGATAGGATCTTTATTACTGTGCTGATTGCATTACTTTTTATTGGGTTGTTGAGTATAGTTATGCCTTTTTGTGTTAAATATGGTAGTTTGTATGTTTAAGAATCTGTGCATTTCTTAAAATTTGCTGATTTGTTGAAATATAATTTTTCAATATAGTTAATATCTTCTGGATTTCCACATTATCTACTGTGATTTCACTTTTTTCATTTCTAGTTGCCTTGATGTGTGTCTTTTCTTGCTTTTTCTTGCTAAGTCAGGCTAGAGGCTTATCTATTTTGTGTATTCTTTCAAAGAACCTGCTCTTAGATTCTTTCCTTTTGGTTTTTATTTGTCTCAATTTCATTGATTTCCATTGTCATCTTTATAATCTCCCTTCTTAATTTTCACTTGTGAGTGGTTTGCTGTTGTTTCTTAGGGATCTTAAGATTTCTCAAAATGTTGCCCATTTGAGCTTGCTCTGTTTTCCTAAAGTGAGCAATGAATGTGGTGAATTTTCCTTTTAGAGATTTTTTTCATACTGACCCAGAGTTATACTGTCATTGTCATTAATTTCCATAAATTTTTAAATTTCTCCTTTGATTTCTTCTGGGACTTGTTGGTTGTTTAGGAGTGAATTAATTTTGCAGGAGCTTTTTCCTTTTCTTTTTTTTTTTTTTTTGCGGCACCGGGAATTGAACTCACAACCTCACGCCTGCCAGGGCAGGCGCTTAAGGCACTGAGCCAAACTCCCAGCCCAAGTTTTTTGAGGCAGGGTCGCACTATGTAGCTCAGGCCAGCCTTGCGCTCGCATTGTAGCCCAAGCCGGCCTCTAACTCACAACGCTCCGCCTACCTCAGCCTCCCGAGTGCTGGGATTAAAGGCGTGCGCCACCACGCCCGGCTGCTTTTTCCTTTTCTGATATTTCTTGTGTCACTGATTTCTATGCACAGCAGTCTGATAGTATGCATTTGGATAATTTCTAATCTTTTATACTTCTTTAAGCAGGTTTTGTGGACTAGTTTGTGATCTATTTTGGGAAAAGTACCATGTGCTGCTGAGAAGAATGTATACTCTCTTGTAGAGGAGTGGAATACTCCATATATATCTGTATATCTGTTAAATCCATATGTTCAAGGATGTGGTTTACTTATACTTTTACTGGCTTTTTGCTTAGTTGATCTGTCTTTTTGCAAAGGTGGAGTGTTAAAATATCCTACTAAAATTGTGTTAGTGTTTATTTGATACTTTAATTTCAACAGTTTTTGTTTTATGAAGATAAGTGCTCCAGTATTTAGTGCATATATGTTCATAAATGTTATGTCTTCTTGTTGAATTGTTCCTTAAACTTGTGTATAGCAATCTTCTTTGTCTCTTCTACTCAGTTTTAGATTTCAGTTTATCATGTCTAATATTAAAATTGCTACCCATGCTTGTTTTGGGCATCCTGGTGCAAAAAAAATTGTTGTTTTCCATCATTTAATTTTTACACTATGAATATCTTTTGGGATTAGATGAATTTCTTGAATGTAAAGATTGCTGCATTCAGGTTTTTATCCAGTCTGCCAGTCTCTGTCTTCTAATTGGAGAGCTGAAGCACTGTCATTGGCAGATATTGCTGTGATGTTAGTTTTTGTAGTTGTTTCTATCCTGTGTCAGAGAAGTCTAGAAGCTTAACTAAGAAACTCAGTAGTTCTAAATTATAGGATATAGATAACATGCTATAGGGCAACTGCTTACATTCTAGGATGTTTTAACAGTTGATTTATTGTGTCAACTTGAGAAGTTTTGGAGTGTAACTAAGTGACTCTGCAGGGGCCAGGGTCCTCTTGTAAACATCCTGAGCCTGTGCAAGAGGAGGGCACAGAGATGGTGTGAGTGATCACCTGTCCTAGGACAGGCAGCCTGCATACAATATAGGGGAGGAAAAGAGGCTTGCCTCCTCTCTTTGTTCTTTTTGCTTATGCTGTTTTCTGCCATCTTGAACTATTGCCTCTGTGGCATGACCCACTGCTTTGGAGCCAGCTGATTGTGGACTGAAACCTTTACAAACTGTGGGCTAAGTAAACGTTTCCTTCCTTAATTTTGGGTGTCAGATATTTTGTCTCAGACATCACAGAAAAGTAACTAACAGAGTTATTTACTAACATTGTGTTCTTATAAGTTATCTTTGTTTTTTCTTTCTCCTGATATTTTTTGCTGCTATTTATCCATTGACTTCACTACTTCCCTCTATGTTTTTAACTTTTTTATTTATTGTTTCTATTGACAATATTCTTGAGTGTTTTCACTGAAGTTGATTTAACATTCACATCTTATGAACTGATCTTTTTCATGGAAATACATTATGGAAATACCTTATTTCTGCATTGATTTTGAAGGATTGATTTGCTTGATAAATTAATCTGAGTTGAAAGTTATTTGCCCCTTAAGTTTAAATACTTCACTACAAGCTGTTTTGTACTTTAGGTCTTATGTTGAGATATCTGCTGTGATTCTAATTGGTTTACCTTTACACAGAAATTTTGTTTTCAAAATTCTGTTTTTGGGATTTTTTGTTTTGTTTTGTTTTGTTTTGGCTGGATATCTGGTAATTTAGTAAGGATGTGAATTGGTAAGTTCTTCTTTTCATTCTAATTGTTTAGTGTTCTTTAAACATGGCTTCCTAGTATTTTTAACACTTTTCTTGTATTTGAGAAATTTTCTTTCATCTTTACTGGAAGCATGCTAGTAAATCTATCTGTGCAACCTTTTAGTTTTTATCTAACTCATATTAGCCATAAACTGGTCTTCTCATTGTCATGTTGTTGCTTGCAGATAGTCTCTTGTTCTTTTTGTTTTGTTTTATTTTTGAGATCTTCATTGTAATTCACTGTTTTGTTTTCAATATCAGACACTGTGTCTTCACATTGGTCATTTCTGCAATGTATGAATTCTATACAGTTTTATTTTAATTCAGTCTTTCTTTTTTTTTAAGAGGATAAAACCAAGGAATACAAAACAGGATAAAACCAATTAAAATAAACCAGTATTAGTGATACAGGACTTCAAAACCTTACAAATCAACAATAGTTACCATAATGCCTTTTGTTGTCTTCAAAATAGCTGCAGATACCTTCAAGACATAGTAAAAACTGAACAGAACAGAATAGAATAGAAACAATAAAAACAAAACAATGAATGTAATAAAGGACTTCAAAACAAGCCAATAGTAAATCCAAAATGGCTACCATAATATGTCTTGCTATCTTTCAAATAGCTGCTCATGCCATCAGATTTAACATAATCAAACAAAACAAAAGAGAATAAAACCCAACCCAACAAAACAATGAAAATGATATGGTTTCCGGGTGGAGATTGCTTCCTGGTGAGGTCTTGTTCTTTCCCTTAGCAGTTTGTGAATGCTGCTGACTCAAAAAGAGAGGCTTGGGTCTGGCTGTCCCCACTTCGGCAGCGGCCCACACAAGGTGCACTGGTTTCCAGGTGGGAATCACCTCCTAGTGAGGCCTGGTTCTCTCCCTCCACAATCTGCAAATGGCAGTGAGTCATGGAGAGAGGCTTGGGTCTGACTCTGATCTCAGTTACTTCTGTCTGACACCTTTTTGAGAATTCCATGGTAAGTTTCAGCTTCCCTCATTACCAAGTACAAGTTTTCATGAACAGGAAGTTTCTTTGAGCGGGGATCACTCACACAGATTCATTTAGCAAACTGCCAGGGATGGCATGAAGTCAAGGTTCATTCAGGCTTATGGAGAACTTTAAGAGGACCACAAAGGTATGAGTGGGAGTGACAAGCAAGTAGCCTGTGTGAAGGGATTGCAGCAGGCTCCTTATAATCCACTATCCTTGACTGATTCTTTCCTGAGCTGAGTCTGCATGCACAATAATTTATTTTGGCTCAGTCTCCAAATCTATTTCTATTGCTGACATATTTACCAGACACCAAAGGTATATGAAACTCTAGTCCTTGTCATAAGTCCAACCTAAATATCACAATGTGAAACTTTCAATAGGCCTGTTTTTGTGGCATTCTACTCAAGTGCTAGCCAGAACAATGTGGTAGAGTCACAGTTCCAGGGGAAAGAAGAATGCAGACACTCATTTCTCAGATCAGCCAAGCAAGTTCAGGCTATGCTTTCCCTTCTGAATGTGTTTTTACACAAAATTTTGTCCACTAAGATTCTGCCTATTTTACTCTGCTTCTCATTCCCCTTCCCCAACAGCAGCTGCTACAGGCTCCATCAAGGTTTTTCTTCTAGATCTTTGTTCCAGTAACCTGAATCTCTGGTTCCTTCCAAATTTCTGTCTGTACAATACTGAACCTCTCTGCATTAAATGCTTCACTTGCATTGATGAGTAATTTTTACGTGAGGGTTTTAATTCCTAGTCATTGGGAGGCTTGAAACTACAGCCTGCTCCTAACCACCATCTTGTGTTTCTTCAAACATTTTATTATTAATGTGCAAAGGGCTATTTTCTTCCACTTCCCAATAATAAGTTTTTCACTTCTCTTCTACACCACCAATCATTTCCTCCCTACCCTTTCAGATTTTCTTTGTTTCTTGTTCACAAACTAAATACAAGTTTTGTTTTGTTACATTAGCATCCAACATTCTTACCTAATACTATTTCATTTATTATTATCTCAATGAAGATCACTCCATAATTTATACCTTAAAGCAAAAGTTACTTTTAATTATTGTACTTATTCATTAGTTTGTATTTGTGCAGGATTTCAGCAGTGACATACTTTTTCATGTGATATTGGCTTTCATTTTGTTCATGATATCAAACACAGCATGACAGGATAGAAAATAGATTGGAATATTTTAGATAAATCAGGGACTTCTCATAGCATAAAATGTAAGATTCAAAATACTACTTCTTTTGACACTAAATTACTGATATTAAGATCAGGTTGCAATCAGAAGTTTGAAATTAGAAAAAAGAGAAAAACAAAAGAAAAGTCTAGTTATATTCAAAGCTGATAGAAACAGTATAGAGGCAGTTCTCAAATTTGATATTTAGCAGCTCACATGGAGGTAATGACACATGTTAAAGAAATAGCTGGAGGGGGAGGGAGGCTAATACCTGTAACCCTTTGCCTGTGTGTCTTCCTTTTACACCCTCAACTCCAGGCTTGTCCTTTATCGTGCAGGTTAGCTCACTGCTTTTATAGGACTCTCCTCTTGTGGTTTCTGAATTCCTTTGGGACTTTGAGCTTAGTCATACTTTGTCACTCTACATTTATTTGATTATTTTCTCCTTTGATCAATCTAAATGTTTTGAGGAAATGATGCTATGCAGTAGCAGAATGCTAGTGTTTGAGAATGGAATAATTTCTAGTGTCTTTACTTATGATTTTATTCTCACTTATATGAAACATGACAAGGCTAAATAAGTAAACATCCAACTTTTTTTACATGTGAAATTGTGATATTAATGTAATAAGATACAGTGTACAAAATAACATCTACTGCTGAATATTATTTATGTGTATACTGTCTCTTCCTTTAATGCAGAAATGAAATATTAAGATAATAAGACATCATGTTGAAAAATAGCACCCTCCGCTTATTATTTTACATGTATGTCATTTTTCTTTTAGTTTTTTCTATTTTATTTCCTTTTAGATGATGATTGATCTTATGGTGGAGACTATTGTTTTATCATTTTCAGGCAAAGATAACTCCATTCAATATCTAGAAATCATAAGCAAACCCAGGCTTATGGTTAATTCTTAAAATAGGAATCACCTCACTATGGAGAAAAATAGCACACCATGATAAAAGATAATTTAATCTGCAACAAACAATTGTGTGTGCTGCCATTCTTAATTGGACCATTAGGTGCAAAGTAAATTCTTAATTAGTTGTTAAGGTATTTTTAGAAAATTAAAAGCTCAGGGGTCCTTCCTGTTATCCACTCGTCTTTTTTCATCCATAAGAAAATTTTAGTACAAATATATTTCCCTCAAAATACATACACTTTATTTGTTCAAATAAGACTACTTCTCTGTCAAACCATAGGAAAGAAGTTCTCTCTTTGGTAAATCTGTTTCTGAGTTTAAAATTGATATATGCACACAGATTAAAAATCATGTTTTAAGATATATTCTATTATAAAACACAGTTATCTATTAAAATCTAGCAAGAAAGGAAAGATTACATAATAAACAACTGAATGTGCATTGAAATTTAAATTACTGAAAGAAAATGTCACACTATAAAATACAAGTATATAAAGAATTATTATTTTAATATATGAGACAAGACTAGAGAAAAATAATTTGTAAAATAGAGCAAAAGCAAAAAGAAAAAAGGATGGTATAAAAATAAATTAACAGCATAATTTTTCTTAAGCCTAGTCAACCTAAAATTCTTTTCCCC
Organism: Dasyprocta punctata; assembly: GCA_004363535.1. Classification (NCBI taxonomy): domain Eukaryota; kingdom Metazoa; phylum Chordata; class Mammalia; order Rodentia; family Dasyproctidae; genus Dasyprocta; species Dasyprocta punctata. The sequence goes on along the minus strand of RJWM01020606.1, from coordinate 10,753 downwards.
TAGGGGTATGGACTTGGAGAACATAATTAGACACTGGGTATCAGAATGTACAGATGGCTAGAAAGTTCCTCAAGAGAGAAAAGAAAGAGGTGTCTGGTAAAAAAAAGAAAGAAGGAAAGAAAGAAAGAAACAACGAAGGAAAGAAAGAAAGTATTTTAAAGTAATTAATAGCATTTTCAAAAACATTACTTTAAGTAATTAATAACATTGGTACCATGTGCCACAGTGGTTTTTTTTATTACCAATATTGTTGAAAAGATAGTACTCTGAATAATCCTTAAACCATTATATTCCTTGACTTTGCTCTTCCTTTTTTCAACGGCATTTTTAAAAATTTCTCTTGTTCCTCGAAGACAAGACAGAAGAGAATCCCCCATATTTGCCTACTGTCCAAAGTCTTCAAGGCCCAATATTGTTCTCCTTGTTTAGCTTTATTCTGATTAATTTTTTTGTTTTATTTTATATTTTGTTTTTATTGTGTTTTGTTTTTGGTTTAATTTTACTATACCTGTTGGAATGGTCAACTATCCTGAAAATAACAAGATATACTATAGTAGCTATTGTTTTCATAGTATCTTTCTTTGAAGTTCTGTACCAGTTCTACTGCTTTGTTTTGATTGACTTTGTTCTGTTATGTTTTGTTAGACTTTACTATATTTAAAATAAAAAAATTCTCTTGTTATACGAGAATTTACAAATAGGTAAACCCTTCTTAAATTGATGAAGTGAATGCTTTTTTTTCCTATGCACTTATATGCAGACTCAGTACATTTTCTAAACAACTAAATATATTTTAATCTTTAAGGTTTCCTTGGACACTTTCTTGTCAATGCCATCAGAGAAAATGACTTTTCTTTTATCTATTATTAAATATTAGTTTTTCCTTTAATTGAATTTCATTCAGATAAATTCTCACAGGCTGTGTTATTTGATTTTAGTGCCTTCTGCTAAGCATGAATAATGTTTTAGATATCTCTGTGTTGCTCATGTGCCAGTCTTGGTTTTGTTTACTGTGTGTTTTTACTTGGGCCCTATTTTACGTCTACTTCTCAGGTGGCAGAAACAGAGACTCCTGTACTTGGAGAAGTCTGAGAAACAGGAGGTGAATTGAAAAGTCTATTGTTTCTTGAATGAGAAAACAGGACTGGTGAGCAAATAGGACTGCATTTCGAGTAGTAGATGGCATGCAGACCACTGTACTAGATAGAGGCCCCAGTGCTAAAGACATCTTTGCTGGCATTCTTTTGGGAAGGACATCATTACAGAAGAAATGATGTGGAATTTGTGAGATGAGAGTAACTCTTACAGTGTAATTGCTTGCTTATTTTAAGTTGTACATACTAGGTGCAGAGGAAAACTATGATGCATAAGGCCAAAGATGGGTATAGTAGTGACTCAGTGTAAGAGACTAAGGAGCTCTTTGGTAGTTTACAAGACAGCACTGTTGTTGTAGTGAAGAGGCATGTACTACTGTAAATTGAATATCTAATAAAGCTACACTGTTCTAGGAATGTGTAAATGCATAACGTCATGTAAATTATTCTAAGGACCGAGCACTGGCAGAAAATATCTAGATACCTGCAATACGCGAAGGGTACAACTGAATGTTTACCTTTGAGTGTTTTGACCCTACAATCCCCCCACCCCTTTTCTGCAGTTAGAATCTCTCTCTCCTAAAGATGTTTAGAAGTTTCTATCCTGCAAGGCATTATATGACTGTTTTGTACTGGTGTAGCTTCCTCTCCATGATAACAATCAAAGTCTCAACACCACCCATGTGACATGCTGTCTCTGATAAGGAAGTAAAGAGACTATTCCATGGAGTCATTGCAAGAAATAGCTTTTGTAAACTGACATAATGACGTGAGTTCCCCTAGAATTTATTTTTGCAGCTTTATTGATATAGAATTGACATCCTGCAAAATTCACACATATGCATATTCATCTAGTGTTTACTATATTCAGAGTGGTTCACCAAACATGACAATTTAGTCTTATAATATTTTAATATTATCAAAAAATCCATATTTTTTACAGAGACTTCTAACATGGGACACATTTAAAATGTTATTTTATTTGACAGGAATTTTTGTTGCATGCTACAACATTGATGAATTCTGAACACATTAGAGCAAACAAAATAAACCAGTCTCAAAGTACCACATTATTCCCCAATCCTATAGCCTGATAACCTTCATTAATCTACTTTCTGCATTAAGGATTTGCCATTTGGGATGATTTATATAAATAGAATTATACAATATGTGATCTTTTGTGACCAAGTCCTTTCAATTGGTCTGGAGTTTCCAAGATTGATTTAAGATTTAGTATGTATTTGTATTGACTACTTTTACTGCCAAGTAAAATTCTGATTTATTGATAAAAACAAATTCTGTTCTTTCATTCATCAGGTAATAAACAATTGGGTAGCCTTTTATTATTTAAATTTATTGGTATATTTTAGGTATACATAATGATCACATTCATCATAGGGAATTTGTACCTCTGCATGACATAGCTTGATTCTTTATTTTTCACTTTCCACAATCTTCTCTTTAATGCCTCTTTTCCTGATTTATGAGTTTCTTTCTATTTTCTCCTTTTTTCTCCTTTTTTTTCTTTTTCCTTTCTTCCTTTCTTCCTCCCCACTCCCTAGTTTCCATTCATATTTGAACATTTTATTCCTACTTAACAATATCTTTTATATATTTTGGTCCTTATGTACACTTTTGGTTTCTCACCACAGAAACAATGCAGTATTTACACGTTTATCCAATTTATTTCACTGATGAGTATGTTCTCAAGGTCCATGCATTTAGCCAGAAATGTCCCAAACTTATTCTTTATGGCAGAGTAGTACTCCATTATAGAAAAAAATGACATACTTTTTATCCACTTCTCAGTTGGGCATTTGGTCTGTTTCCAAGTTTTAGCAATTACAAACTGTGCCACTATACACATGAGTGTACACATATCACCGTGTTATGATGTTTTTAATGCTTTGGGGACAATATCAAGAAGGAGAATAGCTAGGTTGAGTGGAACCTCTAGTTACAATTTTTTGGGGAATCTCCACACTGATTTCCACAATGGTTGCACAAGTCGGCAGTCCCACCAACAGTGGAGAAGGGTCCCTTTTTCTCCACAGTTCTTCCAGCATTTGTTGCTAGTTGATTTCTTGCTAATAGACATTCTTTCTGGAATGAGATGGAATCTCAAAATTGTTTTAATTTGTATCTGTTAAATGACCAGTGATGTTTAACGTTTTTTAATGTATTTATTTGCTGTTTCTACTTCTTTGGAGAAGTGGCTCTTCATTTCAGATGCCCATTTTTGGATGGGACTTTTGAATTTGGATATTTTATCCTTGGTGTGGATTTCTCTAACATTTTGTAAAAAAAATCATTCTGTGGCAATTTGGAATGTCATGCAATAAATGGATAATCTTAGAATCATTTGTTTTTGAATCCTTAAAATACATGATTATATTAAATAAATTTAATATATATCACTATATTTTCTTAAATTACTCATAAGTTAAATATCATAAAGGTATTGAAAGTTATGTATAGCATAATGGAATAGAATAGGCAGCCAAATATGATAAATTTTTGTTCTACCACTTTGTTGTGTTTTGCTCCTTTATTAAGAAAGATAGACACTGCATATGTCATATCCTTTTATTTTAGGACTTTATAAAGAAATTTTATTGTTCTTATGACTTGATTTTGTCAATTCAATGTATATTTACAGAAAAAAGGAAATATTTTATATTTCAAACTTTCACTGTTTTTTGCAGTGCTATGGTTGAGGCTAGAACCTCAGACAAGTGTTCTACTATTACAATGCATGTTTTATCCCATTAAGATTAAGTGCAGAAAAAGCATATGAAATTTGCTCTTAAAAATTAAATTTTATAAGTAATTGAATCTAACAATTGAAATGTGTTATTTCGAAAATATAATTAAGTATTATCTGTTAGCCACTATATTAAGTATGTTAATTGTGAGAACTAGCAAAGTTATGGTTATCATCTTTAGGGAGATACATAACAAGATTTTACACAAATGGTAAGTAATAATTTAAAAATGAATTTGATCCTCAAAAATGATGTTTAAAATTATCATTAATATATACTTGTTTAAAAATTTTTGTATAAAAAAAACATAGAGCAGCCGGGGATATAGCTCAGTGGCACAGCGTCTGACTTGCATGTGCAGGGTTGTGAGTTTGATGCCCGGTACAAAAAAAAAAAAATAGAGCTAATTGCTATCCAGGTTACTGCTTTTATTTCACCTCCAATTCACCCTCTGTTTTTTCATATGCTGGATAGTGTTTTGATGGAAAGCAAGGATAAGTCAAAAGTAGTAATGAATTTGCCTCTTGACAAAAGATAAGGGAAAGGTATGAGAAGAGTCAACATACAAAATATAGTTTTAAATGAAATTAACAAATCACTGTATTCAAGAGAAGTTCATAAAAATATTACCGATCAGAAAGGACTTATGCATTTCTTAAACAAATTTCAAGTAATTCTTTATAGACTTGCAATATAAAAAGACTGAATAGGTACCATCCCTAAAATAAATGATCATCATGCATGGATTTTAAGGAAAAAAATTCACAGTGGTCTGCAGGCTTATTAGTAAGTCTCAATACCTCTGAATTTAAAAAAAAAAAATCCCTGGATTACATCAAATTTATATATGTGTGTGTAAAAAGCAGAAATAATTATGCATATTAATTAAACTACCTTAATTTCTACTTATGTTATATGATCAGTGTATTGTCAATTGGAGGTATGCACATTGAAGTTTCTGAACCTTATGTAGTTCCCTTGAAATGCATATAGTAACTTCTGAATCTTTTCACAGCATTTCTCATCTCTTTATTTATCAGGGTATAGATAGCTGGATATAAGAGGGGAGCAAAAACACAATAAAACACAGCAAGAAATTTGTCCAACCAGGTGATGTTTAGTGGCCACACATAGATGAAGATGCAGGGCACAAAGAAGATCATCACCACTGTGATGTGGGCAGTGCAGGTGGGCAGTGCCTTGGAAGCACCTGTTTTAGAGCTTAGGTGGACAGTGAGAAGAATGTACATGTAGGAGATCAGCAACAGAACAGAGCAGGTTACAATCACAAGCCCACAGTCAATGTTTATTAGCATGTCCAAATTATAGGAATCCACGCAAGCCAACTCAGTCACCAGCGGTATATTACAGAAGAAGCTGTCTATTTCCCTGGACCCACAGAAAGGCAGTTTCACAATCACAACCAGTTGACTTATACCATGCACAAAGCCAGCTGTTCATGCAATCAACACAAGCCCAATACACCTGTTCAGGCTCATGATGGTGGCGTAGTGCAGTGGTTTGCAGACGGCCACAAAGCGGTCATAGGCCATTACCACCAGCAACACCATCTCTCCTGCTCCAATGAAATGAACAAAGAGGATCTGACACATGCATCCTCCAAAGGAAATGGTCTTGTCCTCTCTGAGAAAGTCTGTGATCATCTTAGGAGTTGTCACTGAGGAAAGTCAGTATCAACAAATGACATGTTGGCCAACAAGAAGTACATGGGAGAATGGAGTTGAGGGTCCAGGAGAATTAAGACCATGACAGCAACATTTCCAGATAGAATCATTAGATTAATCATCAAAAATGTCATGAAGAGTAGTATTTGAATATTCCATAAATGTCCAAGCCCCAGAAACACAAATTCTGTCACTACAGACTGGTTTCCTTTATCCATTTCATGTACTGTGTCTTTTAAATTAACATAGAGAGAATGCTAGATTATCATTTAGATGAATGCAGAGTTGTATTTAACTATTTGGAAGTCTGTATATGGATCTGAAAAGTAAATTACAATGAGAAATTTTAACCAAGTTTCATTGGCTTTATGCAACAAAATGGAGCAAACTGAGCAAGATAAAGTTTCCTAGAAGCAGAGCATGAGATGGAGTTTTTATGCTAATGCTTTATCAGGAAAGTACTGTCACAAGAAATGGAGTGACAAAATCAAGAAATCAATGCAAAACTTGAAAAATAGCAATGTTTTCATCTGTAAACTAGCTTCCGCTTTACAATGGAGAAAAAAATTTAGTGTAGCAACAACAATCATTTCACAACAAAACAAACATTCAGGATTCAGTTATGTAGTTGGCAAGTCATGTAGTTGTACTGAATTTCAATACAAATGATAGGATACAATGTTATATATTTTTAAACTTTCTTAGTGATTCATTCAAGCATTAGAAGAACTGCTTTCTGAAGACATCAAAAACTTAGGACTCTTTTTCTTACTCTCTAAAACAAATGCTTGGAAAATCTTTATTAAAGAACTTTAATAAAAAGCATAAAGTTTTTTCATGAAAAACCAAGGACAAAATTTATCATCAACGCAAATCTATAATGTTATAGAATTAATTTAACAAATGAATAATAATAAAATATCAATGTAGATTCATGTTAAAATACATTAACCAAGGGTAAGTTAACAGAATCAATTTTGGACTCAGAGTTTTGCATAATTAAAGCTTATTTAAAGAAAATATATACTACATGTTCAATTACACGAATGAATCATGTATAATTTCTGGGTTTTAAAATACTCTAGTTTCTAAACTCAGGAAACTACAAATGTTATTTCTCATGTATGTATTATTTCTGAGATTAGAAATAATTACATACATATTTAAGCAAAATAATCCATTTACTATTAATTTTTAGTGAACGTGAAGTTAATGTTCAGTGAAAACAATTATTAACCACAAAATATAATAATATTTCTTAGATTGATCTCTAAGTTAATTGAGAATACTTGAAAACCAGATGGCTGAAAAATATTCATTTTCTTTACTGCCTTGTTAATTGTCTTGGCATAATTTCAATTGGTGTTTCTGTTTTTTTTAATATTTTCTTAAAATGAGATATATAATAGTCTTGTAACTTACAAATAAGCATAAGTACCCCAGAGTGACGCCTCCAGGAGCCCAGGTCTGTCTGCAAGTTCAGAGCAACAGGTTTGCCAGGGCAAGCCCGGGCAAGTGCCAGGCCTACAATGCCAGGAGAAACTAGGCTGGGCGGGGGTCTGCGAGCTCTGGGATGGTGCATGCATGGAGCTCGCGCACGCTCGGCGCTCTGGTGCGGGGAGCGCAAGCTCTCCAAGTCTCTGCAGCTATGTTGGTCAGTCCCTGGTGAGCAGCTCTGGGGTCCTGGGCTGATCTGGGCTGGGCTGTGTACCTCTGTGTCCTGCGAGGCTGGCTGGGCCTTCCCCTGAGGGTCGCACTGATTCTTGGAAGGCGCTGAATCGCGGGACCCGGTAGAGCTGGGTCCTGCGTGCAGCAAGGGAGGGCGGCCTCCCAGGGCGTTCGGGTGGGGCCTCCCCCTTAACTGGGTGGGGGGCCAAGGCCTCCTGGTCCCAGGGAGCTAGGCAGAGTACTCCAGAGTGACGCCGCCCGGAGCCCAGGTCTGTCTGCAAGTTCAGAGCGACAGCTTTGCCTAAAATTTGAACAATTTGACCTTTACTCCAAACTTACTTTCATGTCAATACAAAAATTTTCCAGGATAAATGTTAAAAAAAACTAATTCCATACTTGCTGTAATAAGTTATGCAGATGATAGTTAATGACAAATAAAGCAGGTTTTAAAATGAATTGGAAGGAGAAAACTCCTGGCAAGTTGGCGAAAGATGATTATGTTTATTCTTAGAAAACAGCTGGGCAATTAGAAATGTACTTTTTAAAAATCTGTTACTTGACATTACCAAACTATTTCTGATTACTTATAATACTATATTAAAATTAACCAAATTTTAGGAGAATCAGCAAAATAAGCACAGTTTGTTGTTGTTGTTGTTGTTAGTGTTAGTTCAACCTGATAGCAATCTCACTTCATTATTTTTGAGCTGATGACATTGTGCTAGTCTTATTTCTGTTCTACACTCTTATCTGGAACAGAGTGTACTTGAGCTAACAGATGTGTTGCAGAGATGCAAAAAGGAAATATAAAGAAAAAAATAACTTTTCTGGTACTCAGAGTGTTTTAATAAGCATTATTTTTTATTCTTTCTTTTGCATTATTCTGGAATTAAGATTATTTTCAAAGGTATTGAAAACTTTTAATTTTCATCTATACTCTTTCTGCAGCCAAAATATATACAATCACCTACTCTTTAAAACACCTGCTATTTAGATTTTCTTTAAATTGTCATGCACCTTTTCAAGAACCATATGATATAGACAGGCTGCTTACAACTAACAATTGTTTCATCCTTCACTTCTCTTGCCAAAAAGGGATAATTAATATTTTAGAGAACCTGGAGATGATATGACATTACATTTAAGTGTCTTTGGAATTACTACCTTTAAACTAAGATGTCTCTCATAAAAGGAGCTAATGTTAGCTTTGGCATTAAAATATTTGGGAAAAGGGACAAAGCAAAATTATGTTTTAGGAATACTGAAAGCAACAAGATTTTAGTTCTCTTCTAGATGCCATGCCCTACAAATTGTGTTTCAGTGTAAAATACAAAATGCTTTAGCATTCTCAATAATTCTGTTTTTGCAGTCATATTCTTGATTTGGACTACTCAGTAGATTGACTGTAATGTGGAACAATAAAGCAAAGAAGCCTATCCCAGTTCCTCAAGATGCCTTCCTTTGTTCTCAGGTTATAAATCTTAATCCTAGTTCTGCAGGAACCAAATATTACACTACTTTTCATTAGATTTGTATTCATTTCATTTTTCCTCTAAGCCAAAAGTATTTTACATATTATTCTCTTTGTGACATAAAAAGGTTTATCTCTATAAAACATGGGGGCCATTTGAATAAGATACCTGGAAGCTGCTCATATTCATTAAGAAGCAAAGAGTTGTGATGTCTCTGAGTCAATCTCATAGCATTCTTCAGGCCATGTGCTTTGACAGTCTGTGCACTGTTGCTAAGGCCACAGAAATTCTAGGACAAACAGGACAGACCCCCCCAAAAGCATTGCCTTCTGAAAATATCACATGCTAAAAAGTCTGTTTGCATCCTTAAAAAAGATACAGAGAAATATTTTAAGAAATACATAAAAAGTGTATCAGAGAGATGAAATGACTTACTAAATTTGGTTTCTTTTCTGTTGTACAACATTCTCTGTTGCTGTTCTCTTCTGGTGTGTGCTTAAGGCATCCAAGTAGGGTGGAGAAAGGGCTATTGAAGTGCTTTTCCATAGTCTGACATATAACCATGACCCAAGATGTCTTGGGGAACATTTACCGTTTACGTGCTATAAACAAGACAAGAATTGTGGAAATAATGATCTTGGACATCTCCTTGGGGATGGCTTTGTTAAAAATGATATCAAGTGTTGCATACTCTTGAAATCAGAGCAGGTAAATAAGTAAAGCCTTATATAAATCAGTCCAGTATTAAAAATTACTGAAGTTTCAAAAATTATTCATTGGACTAATAAGTAGTATGGAGAAGACCTCTGCAATCTTGAACTGCAGTTGTATCCATATAATCAGATAAAGTAAAAATTTCTTTACAACTACAAGAAAGATAACGTAACCAATTTTCTCCTCCCTCTGGGATCATGTCCCGAGGACCATGTAGAATGAAGCCTAGGGACAGAGTATGGGGAAACCAACAGAGTATAGTTCTTCACAAAGGAAATACAAAGCTTTTGCTAACTCAGAGGGCCTTCTCAGGAGTCTTGAAAAGGTGTCCATGCTCAGGGATTAGTATACAGAGTTTGATGAGGTCTTCTGGTGAGCTGGTAAGGATGAAATAAAGTGGTAGCTGCTATTAGCCAGGCCTCTGACTGGAACTGGCTTTCCAGGCTCCCCTGCTTCTCAGGGCCTTTCTCAGTTTACTCAGGTCCTTTTCCTTTGAAACAATGGGTGGGCATTTTTTGTATGTTTCTTTTGTTTTGTTTCATTTGTGGTGAGGCCTTTGGTATCATGAGAACAGATTTTCCCTGCTCCTCTGCCCTCTAGCTTCCCTGGCATTTATCAGTGAGCCTATTTTTCCTGTGTTCCCATTTTCCCAGGGCCTACTTTGCTTTACTCAGATCTCCATCCTAGCCATCTATGGTTTGTCTACCTCCTTTTCTCAATATTTAAAAGTATGATATATAGATATAGATATAGATATAGGTATAGATACAGATATAGATATATAGATATATTCAACGAGACATTGGGCTTTGGATGTCATTACTCTTTGTTTTTTTTTTTGTTTTGTTTTGTTTTGTTTTTTGTCTTTTTGAGACAGGGTTTCACTGTGCATTTCACGCTGACCTTGAACTCACTTCGTAGCCCAGGCTGGCCTTGAACTGGCAGAGATCCTCTTGCCTCAGCCTTCCAAGTGCTAGGATTACAGGCGTGAGCCACCACACCTGGCTAAATGCTGTACTCTAATGTATGTCAAAAGTGTTTAAGTGAGCAGTTATGTGATCAAATGACTGATGCATTTCTAAAATTCTATGAAGATAAGGAGTATTACTAGTTATGAACTGTATGTTACATTATTATGATACCTTTAGGCTTTTAAAGAGGACACTGATGTGAGTTTCAAATAATTTACTTTGAATTAAGATTTTAAAATATCTCATAATAAAATTGCACATAGTAAGTGACTCATCTTTAAAACAAGCAATTTAATGATGAGAAAAGAAGAAATAATGGAAACAAAGTTTTTGTAAATAATGAAGGGAAGAGAGTTTGAAGGGAAAGTAGGGGAATGGAAAAAA